>JARHVA010005222.1:592500-682500 GCA_037957365.1 Torreya grandis | reverse complement strand
CAATGAGTTACTTTTGACAAGTTTATCTAAAGGACCAAAATTACATTTATTCAAATAATTGTTTGAACCTGTCAAATAACCATGTTATGATAAATTGGTCTAGGCTATTTAACTTTCAACCTTCTTGGTGTTTTGACAAAAAAATATAATCTTAAAACAAAAATAAGACAATTATTATTGTGACATAGCTTAGGTAACATTTAATAATGGGCATAAATAATATTATATATAAATACATATTTATATAAATATATTCATATTAAATGGTATTATATAGATAAACAAATTAAATGAATAAATATACATATGCATTCATAGTATGGATAAATAAATAAATTGAGATCAAATATTGTTAATCTAATATCTATACATATTAATATATGTATTTGTATAAATGTATTTATATATTAATATAATTTAAAATAGTTTTAATTAAATGAGAATAATTATAAATACATATTTATGTATGTATGTATGTATGTATGTGTATATGTATGTATGTATGTATATTGTATGTGTATTTATGTATGCATAATTATACATACATACATACATACATACATACATATTTGTCAATTGAGAAATGCAAGTGGAAGGAGAATGAAGAATGAATATGGAGGATGAAGGAGTGGTGAAGGAGAATGAAGCAACTATATTAAACAAGGAGCTTCAATGAAATAGGCAAGGGGTTTCTTCTTCTTTTTGAATCCTTAATATTTTCCAAATAATATGCAGATTAAATTTTGAATGAAAACATTGAATGTATTTTAACAAAGGTTTTGCTTTAAAAAAAAACTTGGTTACTTGCTTTTAAAAAAATGATATGAGTTTTAATAAAAATAGGAGTTATAATTATTTCTAGGTATTTATTTGAATCTAAAAAAAATACAAACCCTAGTTGCGTAATAGTTTTTTTTAAATTTTTTGAGTTATTTCCATTGGCCCTTCTGGTTTGGGCACAATAGATTTCTATTTTTTTTAATAAAGAAAAAAATGTGTGTGTACTTAAATAAATATACACGGAATAATATCATATTGAATTTTGATTTATTTAAAAAAGAGAGATGAATATCAAAAAATATATAATGGAACACACACACACACACACGCGCACACACACACACACACACATGCACGCGCGCGCACACACACACACACACACACACACACACACACACACACACACACACTTTATTTTATATTGGGGGGAGGGGAGGAAGGATATGGGGCATTTGTGCCATCCCAATGCCCTCCCATAATAGGGAGGGGAGGGGGAATGTACCAACCATCCCACCCTATTCTGGTTGATAGCCATGGCCACGACCAGGGCTTTAGGCCCCAACCATCAGTAATGGGTCGCTTGATACCAACTCTACTTAGGGTTTGAACTCTAAAAAAATGTTAGTAAAAAAAGGAGAAAATAGTCAAGTTATTATTTTATATTATTTATAGTTAATAATATATTTAATATTAAAGATGGATATATTATTAAGTTTCACACACACACACACATAAAATAATATTTTATAGTATTCTTGGATGATTATCTATTTAATATTAAATTAATATATGTATTTATATATTTGCAATTCTAAGACACATAAATTTTTTACTTACAACCTTTTCAATTTTTTTTATTGAAACCATGAATGATTACACAGATTAGGTTTACAAAATGCTTCTTTGGCTTAGCTGCCAAAGATTGAGGGGTATCCATTCCACCAAATTCATTTGGGGCATGATCTTGACCTCATCCCTTTTTTGTATCTCTTGGGATTTGTACCTTGGTGGATGGCTAGGCAACACCTTTTACACCATCATCCTCACCATTAGACTACAACCCACTTGATACCTTTTCAATTTTGTGTTATTAATGTTGCCAAGATTTTAGATTAGAATGCATATAAAAATGTATAATTAAGGTAGTAATAATCATTTGATGTGGAGAGTAGCTTTAAATGTGTGTGTGTGTAATGGCATATATTTATTTTGATATGTGGATATATTATAGAATTGGATTACATATTCACTAGTTGAAAAGAATACGGGGTTGAAATTTTTTCTTAATTACCATTAGTAATAGATTTAACTTGTGAAGAATTTAGAAATGTATGGAGATTACTAAATTTGTTCATATATATATATAGAATGTGTCAGGTATTAATTAGAGTTTCATTATTTTATTTTATTGATTACACCCATGGGTTCTTTGGGTATGTGTATTGACCTCTCTTTAATAGGTGTATGATGAATTAGCTCCATGACTTGCACGGAGAGAAAACTATGACTTGGAATCGATTAAAGAACCCTTATTTTTTAAAACATAATCTTATAAATTATATGTTGGTACAATTCTTTTTACAATGTTAGTATTGTTCGTGTTAGTGTGATTCATTTGCTTAGAATTTTATATTGGTATATTGTGTTATTATTATAATAAAATTATAATTATCTATATTGGTTGATGATGATATTGGGTACCACCCAGATAATTCTTGTCTTAATGAGATTAACCCTTTTTGTTGCTTTGTATGTAAGTTATCACAAGTATGTTGTATTTTACTAATTAAATCTTTATTTAATTTGTCTATTGATTTGGAAAAATGGAGTATTTAGGAGGGAGAAGTCTCTTGCTCACTGTAAGCTGACCCGTTTATTGACTATTTCATAATGCAGGTTGGCAAGTACCAGTAGAAATTAGATTGCATGAATTTAATATCTTTTGTGTTGTAAAGTTTAAAGTGTAAATGAAATCACTAAAATGTCTTATTTCTTATTCTATAATTTTTGAAGATGTAGTTGTAATCCAAACCCATAAGTGGGAGTAGGTATTAGATAATTTGTAAATACTTAATGTAATGTTTAACTTTATACATGTAATGGTGTATGTGTTTAGAGTATTTTATAGATTTGTAATGAGACTAGTCAATTGTTGAAACAAAATTAATGTATCTTATTTTACAATGAAAGAGTTCTTTGTTATGCAGTGAATTATTAGTCTTTTGAATTTTATAAATTATTATTTTATCAAGATGTCATGCTATTCTAGAAGTAACATTCTTATTTAGGGTTGAATTTATAAATCCATATATTTATAAAAACTCATTTACGTAATACAAGTTTATTTTAAGATAAGGGCACAACTTGTTAACTAAAACTAGCATTGACTCTAAGAATATAGATTTAAACTTGTTGTATACTCATAGTTTGTAGTGAATCAATGGAGACTTTAATTATTTGAAAATGGATTGGCATTGAGCATAATATATTGCCTTGACTCCCCTAAACCTTAAAACACTTAGTAAATGAACCAATCAAATAAGTTATATAAATCAACTTTGTGTCAAATAAACTAAAGTGTAATATATTATTAGACAAGCAAACTGTAAGCAAGTATTCCACTTTCTCAAGCATGATTGTTGGTACAGTCCTCTCTGGTGGACTTAATAATCTAATTGTAATTCTAATATAGTTGAATAAATATTTTCAAAAATTAAAGAATCTAATTCACCAAATTGTTTTCTTAGTGGAAAAATTTTCTCCATGTTTTAGGCTATAGTTGTCCTTTAGAAATCAAGTTTTAAAAATAGCTAAAGTGGTCTAAAGTTAACTTTGAAACTCAAAAACAATTGTCACTAACTAAGATAATTGGTTTCAGGTACCACATTAATGTTTATCTCATCTGAGCCAAAATAGTAGCTCGATTCTAAAAGACTTTCATAGGGAAAATTATTTACCTTATTGATTTTCTAGCGAATGCACTCTGAAATCAATGTCTAATAAATGGTTAGAAATTAGCTCTATGAGAAATGAAAATTGTTCACAAATATTTTTACCTTTATATCAACTTAAGAGCTTTTTTTTTCTATTTTTGTTGTCATTTACTATTTTTAATAGATATTTTCTAAATCAAAATTATTCATAAATTTTGTGTTATTCTGATTTTAATCTACAAAGTCATTCCAAAAAGGGTGTTGTAATAATCATCTAGTTTAATATTTATTGAATATGAAAGTTGTGACCTCTCATTTTGAGCTTCATATTCATGTATACCCTTTCATAGTTACATTTAATCTCAATTTGATATTTTTAGTGAGTCCTCCTTGTACCTTATTTGTCATTATTTTACTAGGAGTGATAGAAAATGTCATCAGTATTATTTGGCTTGATATTCTTTTTTTCATGTCATTAACCCTTGTTCTAAAGCAATACTTTCATTATGATGATTTTATCATACAAATTTGACCTGTTACTTTATAGTAGTCTAAATTTTTTTTTGAGTATTTATTCCATTGTCATTTTATAGCTTGTTTAGCCCTGTTGAGCCTTTGTAGTCTTTAGATTAAATTTGATGTGTTTAAATGTGGCATTGACCTAATCATCCCTATGATTGTGTTTATTCTTAAGTTTATATTTATGATTATTACTATATTTAAGATGTGATCCTTCCCTAATTTCTAGGTTGCAATTATAAAATTTATCTTCTACTTGGTTGTGAGGTTCATGGCAATTTTGTAGTGAAAATTGAAACATGTCTAACCTTAAATGTGTGAGCATGCTTTCAATCTTATGGGATTCACCGTCAGACCATTGTTTCCTATTTAACATAGTAAGGGCACTCTTCTAGATATTTTTTTCTATTTAACACATTCAGTATAGTTAACCATCTTAGTCTCATATCCTTAAACATAATACAACTTAGATTTATAAGTCTTATATATATATATATATATATATATATATATATATATATATATATATATATATATATGTATGTATGTATATATATATATGTATATATATATATATATATATATATATATATATGTATGTATGTATGTATATATATATTCCCTTATTTATCATGTGTATATATTTATCATATTTACAAATCAGGTGTGTCATTTATTGCATATTTGAAATAGTCTAAGGTTACACATTAGTTTTTAATCACTAATAAATAATCTAGGTTGTCTTTGAGCCTTGAATATTTATGTGTTTTACTTTGTGAAGTAGATTGAAGTGTAACTAATTGAATCATAACTTTATAGTGACATCATGTTTTTGTGTTCACTTGAGTTTGTATACTATGTTAGTGTTATTGTATTTGTATGCATATGAGTTAGTGTGTTCATTGGAGTGTTAGTAAAAAAATTGGTGTGATTTTTGTGTGTTTGAGATGTAAATTTATGGCATTACATTTCTTCAATTTAAAATTATATGCTTATCTAGACAAACATAGAATTAAATTACACACAACATTCATTATTGTTATTTAATTAAAAATATGTAAGCCAAAAAATGTATAACATGCACATGGAAAAAATAAAAAAAGACATTCAGAAAACCCATCATCTGATCTCTATATTTCAATTTTTTTTTTCTTTACAATCGATCACAATATATAAAACTTATAAATATTTGATGCTTGACAATATATACTTTCATTCCAAGCTCAAATAAGTCTTTTAATTTTGTATACTTTTGGAATACATACATAAGTTGAATAATTATAAACTGATATATTTTACACTAAATGTTCCTCATCACACACTTGTAAAGCGTTTATGTTCTATGATTCTATAGTCCTGAGTCTATTATCATTACTGTACATTATGTGGATAAAGATAAAAAAATATTATCATAAGGGAATTAACATTAAGTATTATAAATGAGATTCTCTATAACATGGGTAAGAATGATGTACTGTGTAAAGTAGCCTTAGAACATAAAATACTATAGTTTCTATAAGAATCATAATAGGGAGTAATAGGAGGACACTTCACAGAAGAATATATTATGATGAAAATATTACAAATTGGTCTATGGTGGCTTAATTTGTTTTAGTATGCACACAAGTTCCAAAAAAATTGTTTTGTTTGTTAGAAAGTAGGAAGATCTAACTATAGAAATGAAATTACTCTCAACCCAATGATATCAATCCAACCATTTGAATAGTGTGGAACTAATTTTTGTCGACCTACTAATTCACCTATCAAGTGAATTCATTAAAGGTATATCATCACTATTATGGATTAGTCCACAAAATGGGTATAAGTTATTTGAACTCCAAGTTGTAGTGCCAAAGACAAACCAATTTTTTTGTATGAAAACATTATAACTAGGTTTATTTATTTAATGATAGAGGTGCGCACTTCATCAACAACACTATTAAGACTTCTATGGAGGATTTTTTGATAGCACACATAAGATACTGAATTATCACCCACAAGTGAATGGGAAAGCAAAATAAATAAACAAATTCCTTGAAAATATGCTTACCAATATATGCAATTTGTAGAATGATGACTTGCAATATCAAATAATTGTGATCTTATGGGCATATAAGAATAATTAAAAGAGTGTGATGGGATTTACCTCATTTTAGTTGGTACATAGAATGGAAGCATTAATGCCAATGGAATACATATTCCCCCATCTATGAATTCCTTTGATCATGAAACTAGGTGATCAAGACTCACTTCACGAAAGATTATTTGACTTAAAAAGCATAGAATAAATTAAAAAAATTAATTTTATATTTATGAAAGAAATAAAAGGATCTAAAAATCATGGCATGATCACAATCTATGATCAAAGGTGTTTTAACAAGAACTAAAATCTTTATTATATGATAGTAAATTTTAGACACATCTTGGAAAAACTGTGCATTCAATAGAAAGGAATATATGTTATCCATGAGATGACACAATAAGGAACTATTGTGTTCATGGATCTTCAAGAAACCATTTTTCTAGGGTAAGTAAATGGTTATAGGCTTAAGACTTACCATTAATTATCTTAATACTCTCATGCTAAAAATTTAGGTGGTGAGTAGTACTATGTAGTCGGGAATTTTTTTCTTTTACATTTTTTAATGTGTTTTTCCACATTTATTATAGTGTATTTATGTACAATGTTATCTCTATATCGTAATAATTTAGAACATATTCAAAAATTCAAATTCATAGAGTAAGGAAGGAACAAAATAATTAAAAGATACATAATTGCCGATGTAGGAGTCAAAATTTTAAGTCTAGGAATGAGGCACTAATAAAAGGGTACAAAGAAAAAGAATAAAAAGATAACTACCAAGAAAATTAATGACAAGGCACTCCAAATATTTCATAATTCCTAAAATAGATATGTTAGATATGTCTGATACAATAAATACATAATAAAGGAAAGTAGTTGGAAGTGAAATGATGATGTGTCACATCAATAAATACTGTCAAAAATAACTATGAACCTATACATAAAAATTACAACATCACATCATGAAAACTAATGGTATTCAAGACAAAAATCATATCATCCTAAAAAAACATTTAAGCAGATTCAATGCAAAGTGTTAGATGAGTGGGATGAGGAAAATATATATAAGGAAGTGCATATAGAATGAAACACATTAGAAATTCATAAGAAAATAAGATCCTTCTGTGATTTTAGTCTTAGATATCCATTACAACACAAAACCTCTATAGAACCATGAGAAAATAGAGTAAATGGATTGTTCACTAATTATCATTCCTTTGACCAACTTGTATAACAAGAAAATAGATATTGGCTTCGCACTAAGTCAGATAAGGTACCATGATTGTGAAACTTTCAATTTTGAGGATACAATAGAGACTAAATTATTTTCCCAAGCTGAAGATAGAATATCACATGCAAGATCCCTAGCTATACCTAATAGGTTGTGAGGGTTTAACATAGAATGCCCCATCAATATTCCCACCTTAGGCCAGTTGCATGAGTTGAAGATGACTCTTTTTAGTTGGAACAACAATGGCACAATTCATTTGTCAAAATATGTTACCATCTAAATAAATACAAACACCATGACACAGGAAATAGGGCTTACATAAAGAGTAAATTAATTATCAAATTAAAAAATAAATATCTATCCCATCCAATTAGATATCAATGATAATTATATATGATCCTTCATAAGAATCCCAATTGATTTAGTGGATGATGTTACAGTGCAAGTCTTAATGGAATGCATCACCAAAAGATTCTAGAAAATAAAAAAAATTGTATAAAAATAAAAATGGGTTCATCTATATAGTATATTAATGATTTATCTTGATGAGGAATTTAAATGGGTAGAATTCCTAGTTACTGAGTTGATTACCAATTTTGATAAGGTCTTCACAACAACTTCATATACCTTTCATTACCAATTTTTGGTATTATTATTATGATTCACATAATAGAAATCTGCAAAAGGCCCCATCACACCAAAGGTAGGATATTGTTCTTTCACCACCATCACCAATATTTCATGGCCCAAATAGGGTAATAATATGTACAATTATGCTATTTCAACTAATGGTGGATAGAAATACAAGGACTCATCACTTTGTACCCTTGAGTACCTACAAACATATTATAATACCTGGGACTACTTACCATAATCACTAAGGTTCATGATGGGGTGCAGAGAAAAAATCATGACCTGGCAAAGGAACTGGTCACACCACATTCATTTTTCATCAACATGATGGATGTGCAGGTGGAAATGTTAACAAAAAAAGGCCTAGTTTCAAGGAAGGTGAAACTACTATGACCCATTCCTCTGAGCATAGAGTATTCATTTCCATAATAGCAAGGAGAAGTCCAAGGACAATATAAGACATATCTAGAACCATCCAAAACATCAAAATAAGTAGTTTTGGGTAAGAGAAAATATCTATCTCATAGGTCACCTTTAGCACATAATAAACAAATTCATAGCAAAAACTCATGGCTGACTTACAAGTCCATGCCTAAGATCACTATCAAGTATGACTTGAAAAACCTAGAATTCATTGTGTAGGAAGTATACAACTCTATGATGCAAGACATAAGTAAAAAGGTCTATGAAGGAGAAATAATTTTTCTTCTTGAAGTTAGTACACACCTATTGACTATATAATAGTATTCTTGTTGTATTATTATTAGCTATTCCAACATGTATTAAGTCCATGATTGTGGACATAGTTATATAAGAAGATAAAATCAAGTATAGAATGATGGAAATTTTCTTAGAAGTAGCTAGTGTAGGATCATTAGTGGCTACCATGCCAACACCATTATATACTAATAAATAACAAATATGAATTGAGTAAACATCATCACAATAAGAGATTCCCCAAAATATGTTAACATGTGGACCTTACACATATCAAACTATGATGGCCTATCCTTTATTCAAAAAGTAAATGGGCACCTTTATCACACTAAAATCTCCTAAAAATGAATAATTTGAAAAAGAATAAGGGGTATAATAATAGCCTGTGATGCATACATGCACTTCAAAGTGAAAGAAATAGATCTCAGTTCCCCTTGATTTCTTAAAACCACTAGTGACCAAGCACATAGTGATGGGTTATTCCCCTTATCCATCCCCACCACCTTCACCATATTCTCCATCATTGTCCCCATAATTCCCCATTCATGTAGTTTAGCCTGAGGTAACTACTACACAACAACAAATCACACCATAATAACCCATAGTGAAATAATAACCATAAGGGCACATCACAGAGTAATAAGCACATGAAACTATAAGGTTTAGGAATAAATTACTATGGTAAAATAATATGAGGAGAATGTTGAATTAGATAAGTCCAAATAGGGTAGAGATGAGACAAAAAACAAGATGAGTAGAAGAATAAGGAAAAAGAGGATAAGAAGAAGAAAGAAGAAGAATATGTTGTTCGGAAGAACAAATAAAAATAAGATAAGGAGGTGTAATATGCATAGAGAATGAAGGCAGAGGATGACACAATAGTCATGGAAGCCTAGAAGAAACAAAATGAATCCATGCATAAGTAAGATGAATTCAATAATAAAATATCTGAAGAGAAAGCTTCCAAATATGTTATTCAACAAGAAGATTTAATAATAATAAGGGATAAATACATAGGAAAATGTGGTTTCCCAGGTAAAGGAAGAATTATATTTGAATAATAAGGTCAAAGTCATAGTCAACAGCTAAAAGGCCACACAAATAAAATTGAGAAGCTATCAGGAGTGGCCAATGAATAATTTATTAGTAAATTTACACTTCCTTAAAACATATCATAAGGTTCAAGATCAACGTGCCACATAAAAAAATAGATAACTAGTCAATGGTTATGGGATATCCAAGCTCCACTATTGTGACAAACAATATTTACACTCATAGTCACGCAAATTTGAAACCAGACAACACTGGCCATAGCTTATGTGACATGACTTGCTTTGGCCATGACAATGCATGAGGCATCACTCAATGTGACTCAACTCACATTGGTAAAGTATATTGAGAGAGTTCATATGTTTTAAGAGTTAATTGTTTATAATTAATTGGAGATGTTGTAGGATAACCTCCATCTATGAGAAGAAAATGTAGAATTACATAAGCACCTAACCAAGGCTCTCATTTATGATACTTTTCTAGTGTTGGTGGTCCAATTCTATGGAGATTAGGTTATCTCAAAGGGTAAACAACTCATAGATTTCCTTTATTGACTCAACAAGGTATGGGTGGCTATGTAAAAATGTTAATAGCTATGACCACAAGGTTAATATTTTAAGGTTGAAACAAAGATAAATTTTTAGCTCCTCAAAGATTATGTGGAAGTCCTTGAAATTGTTCCACAACAAGCCACATAAATTTATATTATTGTGCAAGATTAGAAACAATAGTTTTAATACATTAGGATGATTTTAAACCATATTTTTACAAGGTATATAAATCCAAAAGAGATATGGATGATAAAATAACCACCCCAAATGCGATGGATGTTACACTCAAGGAGTCTCTTATCTTAATATAAAACATCATGAACATGATGAATACATGCAAAAATTAGGTGTTGCATAACACATTTGTTGGCATACAAACACAACACTATAGAGATAGGATGGAGGAGATCTCAAATTACATTCAACATAAGGTCTCCTATGATTGATTGATCCTTGAAAATCAAATTCAACATAATGTATCCCAGAATAGATCCATGCTTATTATCGTAGAGGATGAAGATATATAAAGCATTATGTAATTTCAAGACCCCTTGCACATATTGATAATATTAATTTGGAATGACCTATTATATTAGAGATAGTTTAAGCAATATATATCACATTTGAAAAGTTCCATTGTTGTGATCATCAATTAGCCAAAATTTTCTCCACTCAACGAACTCATACAAGAGCTACAAACTAATAAAGTGGTAAAATGGTGAAACCATCACTCCAAACCACATCATATGAATCCACCAACTAACTTCAAAATTACATCATCTCTTTAAATAGTTTCATGGAAACATCCTTTCAAATGGCTCCAGTCACACCACCTTCACAACCTCCTTCAACTCTAGTTGTCCATTGCATGCCTCCTCCATCTTAGTAGGTATTGTGAGCCATTAGTATTTTAAATTTTGAATAATGTATACGTAAGGAAGGCCATAATAATTAGGAGTCAGGGGAGGGAAGTTTAAAATATGAGAGGGTGGCTAATTAGTGTGAAAGAGGTGAAAATTAGTAAACATAACTTCAAGTGATAACTAAAATCATTACTTTTTTGACCAACCATCAGTGTAATGAAAGAAACTCCACTAGCTCTAGA
Source organism: Torreya grandis (assembly GCA_037957365.1). Classification (NCBI taxonomy): domain Eukaryota; kingdom Viridiplantae; phylum Streptophyta; class Pinopsida; order Cupressales; family Taxaceae; genus Torreya; species Torreya grandis. The sequence continues at coordinate 670,898 of JARHVA010005222.1, read as the reverse complement.
ATTAGATACATTTTCTATGACTTTCATCTCAGGATGAGACAAATTTTGAAGTCCTAGAAATGATTGGTAGTGGATATATAAGTACAAACTCATAGAGTATGTATGAATGAAAAGTGTGCTATCTGTGGTATGTTTTATACTTTTTTTTATCATTTTGTATGTAGGTAGGACATGTTTATCTATCAAAAGTTTGTATAATACAAAATGACTCTTTTGGAAAATATTTAAAATGTTTAGGATGCAAATCAATAGAAGAGTTATAAATCTCTATAAATAGTGTAAAGTTTTAAAGGAAAATATCTTCGCTTATGAGATAATATAGATCATTTCATTATTTTGTTTAAATATATTTATGTATTATTCTTTACACATCTATTTCTTTATTTTGTTCAAATCTCTTAATCAATATAATTTGTGGTTGTTAATTGGGTAATTTATTAAATTATAATGAGCATACACTAGGTCTAAATGTAAAGAATGAATTGGATCTTCATGTCCCTATTTGTATTTTGAATCTTAATCTAATTCGCACAAACAATATTTAGCATGTTATGATGGTTTTTTTAAGGAAACTCTACTAATAAAATTGAATTTTACATATAACTCAAGAGGCAAGGCCTATAGAATGTATCATTAAAGCTCATATAATTATGAATATAATTATTTTTTTAGTATGTTAGGAATGCATTATATGTATCTTTTAACTTATCAATCTCCATCAAGATCAACAAACACACACATAAAAAATACCATGATAACAAATATTGACATAGAAAGGCCAAGGGAAAAAATCAAGGACATGTTCAAATGTCATAAACACCACACGGACATGAATAATGTCATAAATAAGGGATGCATTCAAAATTTTCACACACATAAGGCCAAGGTCCAAAATCAATGACATGTTTAAATGTCACACACATAAGATCTCATAGAGATGTATAAATCAAATATTGCACAAAAAGGCAAAGGGCAAACACAATATAAAACTAAATTTCTAATATACTATGTATAAATAAACAACATCAATGGGATATATAATTATCAAAGGTAGTCTAAAATATGCATATGTATTGTGATCATTTTCTAGAAAATAGGATGTTCATGTACACTATGTAAGATAGATATGTTAGTAATACATTTGTATATAATATCAAACCTAAATAGTATATGGATTATATGATAACACCAACATAATGTGAGATATGAATAAGATGCCCCCATATTATCTAGGCTAATGGGTAGAGGAAAGTACAACTTCTTAATCTTTATAAATGCTTGTATATTTTGCACAACACTCATGAATACCAATGAAATGCACATGTGATATGGAAAGAATATATTATCTATTAATCATGAGATAAACAACATAATACAAATATGTAAACTAGATTACCAATCATTCCAAGGTCTTGATTTTAGATTTTTTAAAATATTTGAATGTTTTTTGCATTTAGAGAGAGAGAGAGAGAGAGAGAGAGAGAGAGAGAGAGAGAGAGAGAGAGAGAGAGAGAGAGAGAGAGAGAGAGAGAGAGAGAGAGAGAGAGAGAGAGAGAGAGAGAGAGAGAGAGAGAGAGAGAGAGAGAGAGAGAGAGAGCAATGTGTCAAAAATAGAATAAGGAAGGATTATCTTAATAGTTCAAAACAAATGTAAATGTAACATATGCACTAATAAAGCTTTGAATGGCCAAATGTGAAAAAAATGACCTCATTGTAACATTAGGAATCATGTGGAAAGAGGGATAGTATTTATTAAAATTATTGTACATTCACATTTCATCAAATATATATTTATTCAAAGATGTCTCATAAATGGATAATAGAGCATTAAAATGAGAGATTTTGCATGAAAAATAATGAATTCATATGAATATCGAGTGATTAATTTGAAAATTGGTAGAATTAAGGTTATGTATACTAAAACAATAGATTCTAGGAAGAATAAAATCAAAGGACATGATTGACGAACTACAACAATAATGGTACATGATTCTACGCATTTTTGGGAAATTCTTTCCTATAATAAAAAATGATAGAATTTTAGTGTAAATTATGCAAACAAAGAAATAAATTTCACTTTTTAGTGTTACTAAAAATTGTTTGAAGCTAACCTTATTTGGAAAGTGAAATAGAAGGGCCAAAAGGCCAACACTTCAAAAAATCTAAGGTCATATAAGAATGTATCAATTGATCACACATGTAAACAAATGGAGTAATAATATGCAACAATCCAAAAGCTATGTGCAATCAAATTTTTGGTTTTTTTAATTATTTTTATGTTTCAAAATTTTGGAATATTTAAAAATGCACAAACTACCCAATGATCTCAACATGTGGGGAGCATAAAAATATGTGAGAAGTGCTAAATGGATGACTTTACCTAAATGAAATGTGATGATGTTTATATATTAGAATCATAAAATGTATCATGTGTGTTATAACCATCAATTATATTACCATTTTCATTTATCATATTAATTATGTTATTCCAATCATCTTATACATAATCATTCTCTTGATCTTAGAATATTTAGTGTAGATACCTATTATAAAAATGTTTTTTATTCCAGTGCAATAATTGATGGTTCTAATGCGAAAATTGTTATTGAAGGTAGTGACTTTTTTGATTAGTTGTTTACTGTCGAAGATTAGTTGAGATTCCTTCACTTATAATTTTAGTCCTTCAAACTTAATAATTTTTTTTGGTTCTTTTGACTTGGGTCTCAATGTCAGTAATCCACTATTTCATTGTCAACTATTAATTCTCTTGATAACGTGTTTGCCTCTTCTCTTGGTGTTAGAGATATAATATCTCACTTTGTCTGCTTGACGATTTGGAAGTCAAGACAATAGTTAACCTATCAAATTTTCCTCCTAAAACATCCCTCTTTTAACATTTTCAAAAGGGATTGAAATTTGTAGTCACCCTAACTTCATTTTTAGGGAAGTTTTTTTTTCAGTTAAAATTGAAAGTGTGCTCAAAGAGCTACCTATTGAAAGAATCAAAGAGTTGAGATGTGATTGCATTGTTTTCTTATCTTCAAAAATTTAATATTTTGAATATTGAAAGGAATGATTTGAAAAAATTTAATATGATTAATAAAATTATTATCATTATCAATTAGATAAAGGAAGTACTATTATTTTGATGAATAATTAATTATGATTCTAAAATTTTGAACATTTGTAGAATAATAAGAGTTGTAGAAGGTTAGCATTTAAATTAGTTTCTAAAATAGGATCTCCATAAAAATATATAACTCAATCTTCCTTATATGTCATTTTAAAGAAATGTCTCATTCATAGTAAGGATATTTTCCATAGAATTTATGGTGCCCCTAAAATACATAAAGAGGGGGATCTGTTAATGCATATTTTAGATAATAAAATCAATCTTTGAGAAAGAAGAACTTATTATTTTATTAAATATTTTTAAAATTTGGTTAAGTTTATTCAAGATAAGAAATTTTACAATGACAAGTTGTTGGTCAGCTTTGATGTTGTGTCTCTTTTTATGAATTTTTTTATTCTTGAATAAATTAAATTATTATTTCATCATATTGATGAGAAGACCACTAATTTAGTTGAACTAACATTTTAAATCAACCTTTTTCACTTTTAAGGGTAGTGTATGAGAACATAAATGGGATTATTATAGGTTCACCACTCTCCATAATACCTTCCAATATTTTCGTGAAGCATATTAAGGACTTAGATTTCAACTTTTTTCCATTAAAATATAAGTGGTGTAAAATGTATATAGATTACATGCATGTGAATTGGCCCTATAAATTAGAAAAATTAGGGTAATTTCATAATCATATCAATAATATCAAGATTAAAATTAAGTTCACAAAGGAACTAAAATTTAATCTTAAACTTAAATTATTTGATTTTTTTTTATGGAAGAAACCTATGAATTATTTTTGTACCATATTTTTAAAAATTTCATGGACATTGATCTTTATCTTCAAGTTAATTCTCATCATTATCTTTCACATAAAACTGAAATACTAAAAACTATAAGTATGAAAGTCTTTAAAATTTGTAACAAAATTCATTCAGAAGAGCCCAAGCATTTAATTGATGTTCTCAAAAAATAGTTTAAAAATTTTTAAAATATAATGAAAATATTGAAATATATTAAGAATGCACATTCTAAACTTCATATTAAGGAACATTTTAAAAACTAATAATATGATAGATTTTCTTCCTTAGAATGAGAATATTAAAAAAAAAAAAAAGAGCTGCAATAACATATTTTCAACCTTTTAACTTCATAGAAACCTCAGGACTTTGATCAAGACATACTAAAACAATGGACAGCCGACTTTATGAAGTCGGGTTTAATATATTGATTATTTTGAGTCCTTATATTTGGGAGACATGTTGTTCATTAAACATGAGGATTGAGAAACATGTGGCTGAATTACAAAATGAAACTAACAAAGTCAACATTAAAAGTGCATTCTTATAAAACTAGACACCATAAACACCAAACTTCTAGGGTTTTTAAGGATTATTTATTTATGTAGAATTTGAAATAAGTAGTAGAAAATTTTAAACATGAGAACATTTTGAATAGGGATATTGGTCTTGGTTTAAACAATTCTTATAATTCTGCCTCCCTCGCCTTGCAAGTTTTTATAAATTATTTTGATGTGTCCTTTCTGTGAGTGTAGTTTAATCAATATTCAAATTATATTAGTCATAAAGTTACTTAAAATAAAACAATGAATATGTATGTTTGAAATAATATTAATTAATACTAATTTTTAAAACATTTATGATTTTTATAAATAATATCTATTACATTATATGATAATTATATTTATAAATAAATAATAAAATTATAATTATTTAGACTTATTAGTTATATAAATAATTTAATTTATTATTTTATAAAATTATAAAATTAAATTATTTAAGTAATAGTTTTACTATTTAAATTATTTATTTAATTTATATTAAATGTATTAAATTAATTCTAATAAATAATAATTTATTTTTATTAATTAGTTTTTCTATGAAATGTCAATATCACAATTTTTCAAAATCTTATTTTTAAATAGAGAAATAGTCTAGAATTCAAATATAATTATTTTCTAATGTTAATGATGAATCATGGAGTGTGATTTGAAATGTTGATAAAAAAAATCATTTATACTATTTTATTCACTATTTTTTAATTTAATTTTAGGGATTGTGGAAATACATCTCTTACTAATTAATATATACTAAATATAAATAATTTAAACAAAACAAAACACAACAAACAAGCCTTTTTATAAAATTTGACATTTATATTTTTATTTACAATAAAAATTGAAACAAAATTTGACTATTCATAAATGTTGATTTAATAAAATGTTTTTCTATAAATAGAAAAAAGTATGAGAAACTTTTAACCCTTCTTTTTTTCCACCTATTCAAAATTTCCCTTCAAATTTTTTCCTAATCTTTAATTTTAAGAAAAGATTTTAAAATCTCTTTTTTCCACACCTTTTATTTTTTAATGAAACTACTCACTGGTTAAAAATAGGAAAAACATCCTTCTCCATAAAACCCTTATTTTATTGTATTGCTTGAGTACTATATCATTTTAAAATAAATTAAATAAAAAAGAAAATGAAAATTTTGTTTACAAATATTTGTGTTCCAAGATTGACGTAATAATGTGAATACTTATCTTGAAGTGGGTCTAATACCACTCCAAGTCAAGATTTAGTTTTAAAATCTTGTAGACACTGTTATTCTTCATGGACAGATTGAGAGGCTCTAACAAATAATGATTCTTGTAATATGAATAATACATTATTATAGCATGAGATAGGCCGTAACCTTTCTCTTGGTTTTATCCCGTATATGTTGTTTCACATATTTTACATGTATTTTGTTAAAGAAACTATAAATTCAAATCTATTCCAGGCAAAGGAGGACATATAGTTTGCTTTTAAAAAAATTGTTGATTGGACCTGAATCTTATTGCACACATATCCTTCAACTTGTAGTGTATTCATAATTTTCTATTAAAAATATAAATCACAAATATTACATTCATTACATATGAAAGTAACAATGATTCTAAAAAGAAACTTTGTAGAATTTTCCTTTAACTCGCACCCTATGGGGTTGAATTTGATTATACAAATGTCCTTTAGCCAACTTTATATTAAGTGAAAGAATTTGATATGTATTAGTGGTTAAAAAAATAAACGTTTCGAATTAGAAATTTGAAAATAAGAAATAAATAATATGAAATGTAAAATAGATGGAACAATCACACTTTGATGTTTTTTAATTTTTTGATATAAATATAAACTATAAATGCTTATAGGTAAATATGTGTATATAATTAGTGTCTAAGCATGCAAGAATTAGATTGGTGCTTGCATTGTTTTTATCTTGTTTTAAATGTTTTTCATGTCCTCCTTTATCGTTCATGTCCCATGATTCTTTTTGAATTTTGTAAATTTATGTGTTACTTTGCCACTAGATGTTGTGCTTATCTATACCTAATTTTTTTTAAATTAATGGAAAAAATTATCTTAATTTTTTAATTGCTTTTGACATAATTTTGTAAAATATGTTCTAAAAAAATAATGAAATAAATAGTTAGGTTAGGAAACCATGAAGATGTTGTAATTATGTATCCCACATGCTAAAATAAAAATGATTGTAGATAAAAATTTAATGTGAATAGATGATTGAGAGAATAATATGTACTTCATCTCTTTAAATGTGAGATGCAACTACATGCACATTCACTTAGTTTTATACTTTGTTTTACTTTAACAAGTAAAAGTTGTTTAATAAGTATAAAAATAAAAATATCAGATTCCTAAAGATATACAATTACTAACAAGTCTTTATGTAACTTATTATATATAGAAACATGTTATTTTAATAAAATACTAGAAATAAACTAACTTAGCTTATATTTGGGTCCTAGTTAATTATTTTTAATGTATGTCATCATAAAATATAGGATTTTAACAATTTAGAATTAGAAGTGAAATCTAAGAATACTCTTGGACAAGTCTGCTCTCCCTAAATAGTAGTGTAGGCTAGTCGTGTCCTTTGACTTAAAACTTATCTATGTTGACTATGATGAAAATATATATTCTCTACCTTATGTGCATGTGTCTATTGAGTGGGTTGTTATGTTACGATTATGATATTATTGGACATAGATTATTGTTTTCTTTCTTTTTTATTTAGAAATGCTAGGGGTCTTCATGAGAGATAAAACCTAAAAAAAGAGGGGGAGTGAAATAGATAGACTGCCCAAATCACCCCTTGATGATTGATTATTGCCTACATATCTATATACTTTGAGGAGGAAATCAGTCAACATGTAATTCTCCCACCAAGAGTGATTTTACAATTATGATTAGGATAAGTTTTAGTGGTGAATATTCATTAATTCATGAATATTATGTTTTAGAGATTTTGAATTTGATGATTTTTTAGGGTGTAACATATGACCCTTTCGCCTAAAATTTTAAGATGTCATTTTTTAGGGGTTAGGTCATCAAAGATTTACAATAATTATGGGTTTATCTATGTAATTAACCGTCTATATATAGTAAATATAGTCTCAGAGGTCTTAGGTCATGAACTTACCATCAAAATATCTTTTTTGATCATATTGTAAAGATAGATACTTGAGGTCAAACTCTACCACTGGACTGCTTTTAGCACCCTGACCTCTGTTAACATTATGTCATGAGAATAAAATTGGATGTCCAACAACACAGTGTCATGTGGTGGTAGTTTAACATACGATATCAATATGTCACATGATGACAATCTATCACACGATGGAAACCTATCATGAAATGAAAATCTGTCATGCAATGACAATATGCCACATGATGGCAACCAATTCCCTGACTACCATGTGCCACATGATAGTAATGTAGTGTTTGACAGTGGTGTGTCATGTGGTAGATCTATGTAGTGCGACTGTAACCTATCACTCGATAACAAATAGAAAGTCGATAATAATAAACTATCCAGCAACAAAGCTCAAGCATCAGGAAGTACCATCAAGGCTTAAACACAATAGAAAATATCAAAAACATCTAATATCATGTCTTATTTTAAAAAATTATGGAAAAAATTGTGCAAACCATAGGCACTTCAAATACAAGTAATTTTAAATCTTTTAAAAAAATATTAGTTAATTGTTTTCACTGTAAAATAATAGCAAAACCCTTTTAATGCAAAAATTAACATGGATATTGACACTACTTCATTAGAAAGAATTAATCTCAATAAATTATCACCAATTGAAGATTTTGTTGATGAAATGCCACTCCTAGAAGATACACCTCTGGGCACTTCACTAGAACATACTCCTTTGGGCACTCCACAAAAAGAAATGTAGTTATTTTCAGACATAAAATTTTATTGAAAATTTTATTTAGAAAAGTTGACAGAGGAAGAGAAGTACATAGATAATAGGAAGGTCTTTTCAAGTTGATTGGGTTATAAAATATCCATTTATAGAACCTGTTGACCCAAAAAATGGTAATGAGCCTCCAACAGAATGTAAATGTATAATTTGCAGTTAAAAGAAAAGAAAAACATAAAATGCAACTTAAATTAGACATAATTGAGAAACATTATGAAAAAATATATAAATCAATGAAACACCTAGACAGATAAATAACAAGAACACATAGATGGAAAAATGGAGAAGAATGCATGTATGTCAGATATACACATGAATATAAAAGTGATCAAAAATGACAAAAACATCTTGTTGAGAAAGAGGAAACCATAAAAATGTAATTTGAAAAGGTTATGCAATCCAATCTTAAGGCACAATATGTATAGTTATCTACTATTCTCCATATTTTAAAAAAGGGAAGACCCATTTTTGATTTTATAGATTACAAAATTTTGTTTCAGCATAATGAGTTTTTAGATATTTCACAGTCACATTGGTCAGATTACAATGTTTGAAAAATGACAAAATGTCTAACCATTGTTGAGAAGGAAGATTTGAAAGAAAGTGTTAAGAGATCACTGTTTATCTCTCTATCCATTGATGAGGTCATTGTAGTTGACAACATAGCATGGGTTTTCATGCATGTGTATACCTTTGAAAACTATTCAAGACAATCTCATCTTTTAACTATCTATAAAATGGTAGAAAATTACAATGTAGAAAAACTTTCATAAATTGGTTGTATCTAATTTAAGAAAGAGAGCTAGGATGGATGATTATACCATAGTTAAGAAGCTAGTGTGTTTTTCTATTAATGGTGCATTAGTGATGCAGGGGCATAGAAAGGGTCTTTGTGTTCACCTGTAAATAACAGTTTCTCTAATTATGATTCTAATCCATTACATGGCACATAGGATGAATCTTGCTTACAAAATTGTTATCACATTTAGTAATATCGCAAAAGTGGAAGAAATTATTCATGACTTGCATGTGTACATGTCAAGAGACCCAAAAAGATTCATGGAGTTCCAAAAATTTGCAATTGCAGTGACAGATGGTAAAAAACTACTAAAAAATGTAAAAATTAGATGGATTTCCATGTATGAACCTACTTGTAGAATTTTTTAGGATTATCCATCTTTGACAAATTTTATGTATAAATATCATATAAAAGTTGACAAAGTAAAAGATTTGCTATGTCGTTTAACATATTGAAAAACTTTACTCACATTATGCAGTATTTTGCCAATGTTGAAGGAAATCAATTTCTTAATGAAACATGCTCAAGAGATATCTATCTATATTGTTAACTTCATAAATTTGAGAAAATATGTATGCCAATGTTTAGATATATTCTACACATCGAATGAAAACTTTCATGGACCTATTTTTAGAACCTGATAAATTTTGACTAATTTTCAGAATCCAGAGAGTTATTTGAAATTCAATAGACATGATCACCTTTGTGTCATGGTAAATGGCATTGAGATCCCAATGCACACATGCTCTAGAAGACTTGAAGTTGTGGGAGCTGAGCTTGAAGATGTACCTGTGACATGTTTGCTATATGATACTATTTTATCTAAAATATGAATTAAATTGAGAAAAAATCACACAAAATTTAGCCACTAAGATCAGAGAACATTTTCAAAGGGATGAGTTGTTGGAGAGCATGGGAGTTGTGTATCCCATTAGTTGGAACAGTGTTAATAGTCAAGAACATAAAAACACATTATTTCACAAATACATGGGTACAATTGTTATGCATTTTTGTAAATCTTTAGATATGAATGGAGTTTAGATTAATGGCATTTTAAATAAATAATTACTTACAACTCAATCAACACAGTTTGGGATTACAATGATGGATCAATTTTAGTGTTTAAGTGACCCAACAAAAAAATGGTGCCATTACTCATCTATGTAAAAAACTTTATCCAATCAATATTTTACAAGAAAGTATTAGTGAATATTTTAGATTATACAAACTTGCTCAAACAATGATTTTGGGTTTTTTGGAAGATGAGCGAGTGTCTAGTGCATTATCTTTCATGAAGTCAAAACTTAGAAACAGATTGGATAAAAATATAAAGACTTCTTTGAGACTGTGTTTCAAGTTATTCTATAGACAAGTTTTCACATGATAGAGTAGTGGAAATATGGAGTTCTCTAGTATAAATAAGAGGCGTGACTAATAAAACTACCAATATAGAGGAAGAGAATACCAAGATTGAATACGAGACTTACATGGTAGATGCAAATCACACTTACGATGAGAAAATTTCTTGAGGATTGTTTCAGCTACCCAAATTTTAGTTTGATAAGTATGGTAATTACAATTTTTTGAAATATTTCTTATTCTTTCATCTTCATCTTCAAATACATTAAATTTTGTAATCTATTTCTTGATGTTATATTCATGAATCTTATTCAATACATTGGAATTAATATTTTTTTCCCTATTAAAATTATGTATTTCAAATATTAATTTATCTTTTCAATTCATGGCATTCATTAAAAATCATAATTTTCATTAACATTCCATAGAGCATGAGGATACCGAGACTGAATACGACACTGTCATGGTAGCTGTAAATTAATATTATGATGAGTAAGCTTCTCAAGGATTATTTCTGTTGTCTGGGTTGTAGTTTGATAAGTATAGAAATTACTATTTTTAAAAATATTTCTTATTCAATATTATTCAAATACATTAAATTTTGTAATCTATTACGTGGATGTTACAATCATGAATCTTATTTAATACATCGAATTTAATATTTTTTATCTTATTGAAATTCTATGTATTTCAAATAGTACTTTATCTTTGCAATTCATCTCATTCATCGAGTAGCTATCATAATTCTCATTAACATCATACAGAGCATTTCAGTTTTTATTATAGCATTCATTGGAGCATACGAGTCTTATGTCTAGACATGCATGGTACACATTTACATTAGTACCATTACACAAATATATAGCAAATATTTTTTCTATCATTGGAAGTTGTGGACACTTATTTTCAAATTTAACCACAATCAATCAATTCAATTCTACAGCTACTAGAACACTAATAGTGCAACAATGCATTCAAATCTACAAATACTAGAACAATATAACACTAATGATGCATTCAATAATACAAAAACTAGAAAAATATAATTCTATAGAATATTTACTCTACAATAGGCTATGATTTTTACAACTACTACAATTACAATATTTAAATACTACAAATATTAAAAATATTATACCTATAGTTTACATATTTAGCAATCAATCAATGCATTTCATGCTACAACTACTAGAACAGTTTGACAATGCATTCAATGCTACAACTACTAGAATAGTTTAACAATGCATTCAAGGTTATAACAACTAGAACATTATAGCCATGCATTCAAATGCTACAACTAGTATATATCAACTACTAGAACATTAAAACCATCCATACAATGTTTACTCTACTTTTTATCTTGTCAATGCATTCAATATTACTAGTCGAACAATATAAATCCATTGAATACTTATACCATAGGCTATTTTTCCTACAACTAAAACTACTACAATATTCAAATACTACAACTCCTATAAATATTTTTCCTATGATTCGATTCACATATTTCCAAATTGCACCACAATCAATGCTTTCAATGCTACAACTACTAGACTAGTTTAACAATGCATTTAAGGCTACAACTACTAGAACATTATAGCCATGCATTTATACCATAAAACCATAACATCCATAGAACATTAAACTTGACCACTAGTATATTTCAACTACTAAAAAATTAAAACCATCCATAGAATATTTACTCTACTTTTTCTTCTTAAAATATATAAACTTGACCACTTCATTATATATATATATATATATATATATATATATATATATATATATATATATATATATATATATATATATATATATATATATATATATATATATATATATATATATAACAACTGTAAAATATCAGTTAATAAAGTAAGTGTTTTTCAAATAAACATGATATAAATTATTTTAAACAATAGAAATTATCATTGTTAACAATATAAACTCAGACAAATCATCATTTTTGTGGTTGAGACTCTCCACCCCCTAGTTGCTTACTATCCTCACCCATGGAAACACCTCTATCTGGACTTGCATATGAATCCTCCATTATTACTCCTTCTAAAGATTCTCTATAGCAAAATTCATTTGTGCAAGAATCATCCTCTCCTCATTCACTTCATCTCCTATTGAAATTATTGTAGGATTTGTATCTATTTTTTGCTTCCATAAAATGCTTGGATCCATACCATGCTCTTTAATTATATTTTTAGTTATGTTGTTCTATTTATTTAATAGAACCAACTTTTCTTTCAATGTAATTGTCGAGGAGATACTTTTACGAGTGGTTTTCAAATACACATTAAGAAGATGTGCTTCTTGCTTCAAATTTTCATATTTTGCCTACAAAAAATAAATAATAGATGTGTCAAGCACATACAAAGGTATTATAATAATCAAAATACATGTTACAAATAAAGAAAACTTACCATCCATTTACCCTTCTTTACTTGGGCAATGGTAACAAGGTTGATATCTTTAGCGTATTTATTGAAATATGTTTGGGCTTCTCTATTTAAATTTTCTAACCTATTTATCATAATATCTAAAATCTTATCATTATAAACATTGTCCATATAGATCAATCTAGATTGAGCTTGCTGGAACAAAGCATCAATATTTAAGAATTCATTTTGATAAAGAGAAAATAAATTCACTCTTTGGGAGTGGTTGTGATAACAAGCATTGATTTATTTGATAAGTGTTTTTTCCCTTATCTCCCATTATATTAAATCATTAAATTTTCTAATAACACCATCCTTCGAATTCACAAACAATTTTTTTGAAACTAGATTGTCCAATGAAAAACTAGTAAGAGAATCATCAGAAACATTTAAATTATTAGTGTGGGGTGGGAAAGAGCTAGCTGGAGAAGAGGGAGCCGTAGGAGGAACTTGTGAAGGAACATTAGAAACTTGAATAAATTGATGTGGATTGAATCCACTAACAACTAGGGGTCTACTTTCAATGTCAATAAACTCTTCATCCAGATCAATCTGCTGCAAATATGTAAGACCCTCTGCATTTGAAAGGCCACCAATAGAGAAATTTAGAAAATCAAAAATTTGCAACGTTCCATGAATTTGTGCAGGGGAGATGTTCTTTCCTCTTCTCTATATCTGGGTGGGTGGTGGGGGTGATGTCATACTCTGAGGTCTCCTGACAAATGTTGGGTGGACTACAAAAAATATTTATTCAAAAATGGTAAATTTAAAAATATAAAATTAAAGCAAATTCAAATTGAATTTATTAATATTATTACCTGTCAGGTGGATTGCATCATCCATTCTGATTATCCTTACCAGAGTTATCTCTTCCCCTCTTGGCATCCTTGTGGGAGTTAGCTCTTGCCATCTCAATGTGCTTGTGGGAGAGACATTGGCAGTTTAGAAGTGACTAAAAATTGAGTAATTTATGCAGTTAATTAGCTGAAAAATTCTAATAAATTTCAAATCAAAAATAAAGTTTTCATGACAAACATTGATGGTGTTGTGTGGAATAATACTCAATGGAAATGATACAAGAGTCAACTACAAAAAAAAACTATAATGAATATTTTTTTTCCATTCAATAAAATAAGAAAAAGACATTAAAGAAAATTTGGGGAACCTGAAAGTAGAGATGAAATAGAATCAATTCTTGGGCATTTTTTAATTCAAAAGGAATTGAATGAAGACTTCATGGACTGGGTATCACCAGAGCCCTCTAGAGGATGTCAACCTCTACTTGCAGTCTATTGTCTTATGTTATAGACATCCACTCTCGCTTGTAACAAAAAATAGGCTAAAAAATATTAAAATTATATATATATATATATATATATATATATATATAATGAGACTTGAAAAACTAAACTTACCTCCTGTTCCTCGAAAGATAAAGCATTAGCTTTCATTTTTGGATGAAGGGTAGTGTCTGGATTTCATATAAGGCCTCAAAGTACAAGGCCAAAATGTAGTTACAAGAGAAAAAAGCACAAGTCTCTTTTGAGAAAGCGAAACTCAATTCCACCCTAATCCTATTAGAAATAATAGTACACCAATCACAAAAAACACCTGAGAGAGAATGAAGAATATAATAAATAGCCCAAAAGGGAATATTAGATGGTCTTTCCTACAAAACAATTCATGCTTGAAAGAAATGGACAATAGATTTAAGAAATGAATTGATGATTTTTTAAATGGGGATCCCCCTTCAATTTCAACTAGCTGTAATTAAAACATAAAAGTAAAACATGTAATTGAATTAGGATACCAAACTATTTATAATAAATGATTCAAGTATAATTAAAAAATATCAATTTCATTAATAAACTTAACACTTACTAACAGGGTCAATAGACAATTTATAGATCGACTCCAACTAATTTTTATCATCATCAGATAACACAACTTTAGTGCTAACAAGACTTGCATTACAATATGGAAGACCTATTAAATTATGGATATCCAATGGAGAGGTGCCAAAGGATATAGTTTTGTTGTTAAATAAATGTAGAAATAGCTCTCACTACAATTAAAACACCTAAACAGATATCACAATAGGTTTTTGTTGATAGCCATATCATATTATAGCATCTGTACTAGGATTTTAAGCTAACATTGATCGATCTAATCAATAAAAGATTTGGGCTCATCCAACATGTGGAGGAAATCTGAACACAATAGATTTTTTAAAACGTAGTTCTAGATCTTTCCTGCTTGACTCTGAGTTTTTATGTATGTGAAAGCCATTGAAAGCAGGTAAGTTGATCTGAGAAATATTTCAAGTGACAATTCAGATGATGGTTCTACCCCTATTGGTGGCAAAACTTCTGGGAGCCAAAGCTTTTGTACCATAGCTTCGTTTGACTCCCCGTTTGAACCGTTGGAAAGCTAAGAACGAGAAGAACATGAAGAGATGACATGGAGATATGATTGATAGTTTTTAACCTCTAAAATCTCAATGAAAGTGTTCTAAATTTTAATTTTAATAGTACAATCTATAAATAGTAAGTTTATAAAAATAGTAATTTCTCAAATTCTGTAATGTTGTAAATCATTGAAGTTGAACCACTTCATCTCCCTTGAGATTTGTGACCTTCCACATCCTCCTCCTACCTTCAAAGTATGTATAAAAATAGATGTAGCCTAAAAAGATAATCAGATATCTCTTCTTAGAGATAGGCATATGTTTGGATCTGTAAATTTGATCAATAAGACATCTCTTCTTAGAGATAGCATTATTACAATTGTGTTATTCTTATTTCTTGAATTATCTTTCAACCAAAGATCTTGAGTTTTGGATCATAATTAGAAGTATGTAGGTTTAGTTGGAAGCTAAAATATTGAGGTGGAAGATGGTAGGATGAAAAAAATTTAAGCAAAGTCTTAAAATGAGGTTATTATAGCATTATTTATAAGCAAGGTGGGGAATTGGAATAACTAGTTAGCATCATCAGGGACTGGAAATAGCATCATGTCATGTAATAACATCATACCACATAGGAGTAAGATGACATAGAGAAATATGGTGCCATATAATAGCATCATGCCACATGGTGGAAGTATGTCATATGACAGTATGGTGTCATACAGTACCATGCCATTAAGTGGTAACATTGATATCATGTAATAGTATGATGTCACATGACATCATGCTATTGTGCATCAGCATGGTCCCGTATGATAACATCATGTCACGTGATGCATGGTGTCATACGATAGCATGGTGTCACGTGGCAGTATAATGTTGCATATAGCATGGTGTTGTACAATAACAAGGTGTCATGTGATAGCATGGTGTCACAAAATAACATGGTGTCATGTGACATCAATTTGATGCCTGATAGCATATTGATGTCTGATAGTATAATGATGCTTGAGAGTGAAATGTCGTTCTTACCCCTTCAGTGTTATGACACCATCATAAAATAAATGGTGACTTTTCACATGTTATGTTCACTTTGGTTTACTAACGAAGCGAATCCGATTCACCTAAAAAAATCTAAGGGGGTTTCCATCATGGCCTCTTAAAGTGAATCCCAATTATGATCCCTAAAAAAGTTAACTCTTAACTTACTTTGATAAGCTTTAGACATAGCTAATGATTGTTCCTTGTAAATGATCTTTAAATTATGAAGAATATGACCAAATTTATCAACATAAAATATTGTATAAGTGCTCAATAGATAGTTCCAAGCCAAGAATAATGAGTGACCTTTGATTTGTATTTATCGACAAACCTTTTGATAATTTCCTTTAGGGTGAGTGTAGATAATTGGGGGGCCAAAATGGGGTTTTAAGTGGACATGTTTTTCTTGAAAAACATGAAACCTTGACTTTTACCAATTATTTGATATATCTACACTCATAATTTGAAGATGTCATAGGAATATGAATTGTAGCATTTGAGTCTGGTTTGTAAACTATTAACTTTGTTTGAAATTGTTAAGTATAAGTAGGAAAAACATCATAAATTTAAAGAGGTGGTACTATTTTTTAAAATTATATAAGATAATTGTTTGTGCATCCCACCATTTTTTTAGCATCATTTACTTTTTATTTAAACTCCTTGGTAGAAAGATAGGTAAGATCATCTAATTTGCAACCTATATTTTTTTTTAAATTAATTAATGAATATATATTTTTTACTAATTTCACAAGTCAGTATACCCTGAATTATGATAAAAAAATGTATAGCCGACTATGTACCCCCTCCCCTCGCCTACCCCTCCAAACTACCTCAAAAAATATCAAAAAATAGATTTCTTTTTAATGTGTATAGAATTAGGTCTAGTTTGCAACCATATGTTTTTTTTTCCCAATTTGGATCAATGAATCAAAAGATACATAAACAAAGATGAACATGAATAATCATGGCATATAGTGCTACAAAAGACATACTTAGTTAGTAAATATAAATAAAAACATTAAAGCAATAAACATATAAAACAATAATATATTTAGAAAGAGGATACTTATTCGATGTTATAGTACTATTTTCAAGACAAATATCTATAAACTGGATAGTGTCTATCATGGACGAAGTTGCATTTTGTTATTATTGGTAGAAAACACACATTCGATTGTGTGTGTTTCAAGTCCATGCCTGATGCTCGGGAATATAGTCCATTCCTAATCCTTAAGGCATGTTCCAAAATATCATGTTAAATAATTGTGTACGCATAAGTACCATTTACGTGTAAGTACCGTGTATGCGAAATTACCATGTACGTGGAACTTCCAACTTAGAGCTTAGGGATTAGGGTATATAGGCTTTAGGTTTTAAGGTATAAGGTCCAATCAAAAATGTAATAGGGCATAAAATAAATGTATTTATATTCAGGATAAAATGATTTGTTTAGATTTTTAAAAGTTTACGATTTATGGTTTAGGATTTTGGACTTATATTTTAGGGATTAGGGCATATGATTTATGTTTTAGGGTACATAAGGTGTAGTCTCAAAGGTAATTGGGGTAAAATTTATCTCCTTAAACTTATTTGTGACTATATAATGTGATTTTGGGCTCAATTGGCCCCTACGTCACCATAGATTGAGTGAATTAGTCAATTGGGGCAATGAATGATGTGATTTGGGACAAATTGAGCCTTGTGAAAATAATTGAACATTACTATAAAAGATGTTAATTGTGGATAAATCATTTGTTTTAGGTTTTATAATTTAGAGATTAGAGTTTTAGATATATCTGAGATAGGGTTTAGGGTTTAGAGTCCAATCGTTGTTAGAGTAATTAATTTAGTTAAACTTGCTTAGGGTGTGCACATACCTATGTGCTCATTATGTTGACATACCCAACCACACACACTCTCTCTCTTATTTATAGGCACTTTAGTAGTGCATCTTATATAGATAAGAAGTGGATATAGTCACTTGTATAACCATTTGTGTTATAGATAGTTGTTTCTTTATGTGAGCAATGTGTTAATGGTTATGGTAATGAGCTCTTGGAGAGATTTTTGCTGAAGAGTTTTTATAACTCTTTCATGGTATTAGAGCCACCCTCCAATAACCGTTACTTAGTTTTAGATTTATCTCATTGCAAATCCACTATTATTTCACTGATTAAGCCCTTTTTTATAGCGATTTTCATAGCCTTTTGAGCCACTTTTTAAAGACAACTATTTTTGGTACATTTTCAAGATTTCTAACATGCGTCATTGAGTTCGAAAGGCCTCAAAATGTTAGAAATGCATGTCAATTCATAAAAAATGGAGATTTTTTTGTAAAAATTCATTTTTTTTGTGATTTTTCAATGAACTAAAGATTGATCTATACGACGACATTTTTTTAAAAAAAGATGAATTTTTTTTAGGTTTCTTGAAATATTTCTAGTTTTTAAAAATATTTTGTGGGTTCTTTGTGTATCTATATGTTTTGTGTTTGTTTGATGGATCTAAGGCGGTGAGGAGGTGGGTGTTGGCATTAGATGTGTATCATGTGTTCCACTCACCCTGGATGAAAACTCTCCACCCCTGATCTATAAGGAACCAAATCTGGTGAAACTCAGCATTCTAATTGACATTGGCATCGAAATGGTGGTTTTTGTTTGGCATTATCTCCCCTATGGAATATTTGGGTTGTAGTCCTTAGAAATATGGTTCTATAATTGTTTTCTTGCATTTATCCAAAATGCATCACCATTATTTGATATTTGTTGATCAACATTTGCACAAATAAAACAATGCTATGGATGGGCATTGGAGTTTGGATCATTGCATTAAATTAGATCTATTTTGGGATTCTCCATTGATCTATGCTCTCTATGTAAGTTAGTGGTCTTACCAAGGTATCTGAACATAGTCTCGACATGCAAAAGTCTTTCCATTGACCTTCATTTGGTTTACTGTTGGAGCCAACCTTTGTCGGTCATGAATTCTGTTGGCCCATGAATTTTATATTGGTTTGCTTACTTCCTTACAGTAAGCGTCGACCTTGAACCTATTGGAATCGACCTTGTTGTGTCCTCTGTCCACTCACGAAATGGATATGGCCTATAAATCCCCCACGTTTTCTGTTAAGGCATGGACCCAGATTTACAATTTAATTGATCTCAGTTACAACGGTTTTGGAGTACTACATTCAATTTGGATGGTGCACACGCAAAGTAATTTCCCAAATGCATTTCAGTTACCCTGGTCGCCTCAACACAAATTTCGTCAACACCCAATTTACCGCTTATCTAGCCTTGATTTCCTTTCCTCTCAACACATATGCAAGCCGTATATGTTTTGTTTCACTTTCATTTCTAATACGTGGTTTTGCATTTTTTTTTAAAAATAAAAAGAAGGGCTTACTTTATAGTTTTTAATGTCATTCATATTTCTATGATTGATATTATTATAATGAAAAGTCCTTGATAAAGCTTAAGCGGGCATATTTATGGGTAGGTTGATTAATTAATGTGTGGTGGATTATTGAGTACGTGAGGAGACAATTTTAATGGTAGGTAGGTGAAACATTGTAAGTGGAGGACACATTTTTTGTGATTAAGTAGTGGATTTAGATCATTCGTGCAGATTGAGTTCCTTCACAATTTTTGAGTATTTAGAGTGAAGACTATTTTAGTGTCATATTTGAGGAGATTTTTAGATCGCTGTTCTTCTTCTCTCTTTTAGGGGGGAGATTTTCCTACGAGTTTTCTCTATTTTCTCTATTTTATAAAATTTATATGTATATTTTGAATTTTTTTGAGTGTTTTTTAGATTCCTCCTTTGTACATGGGTATCTTATTCATGCATTTTATTTGTTAGAATCCATATGAAGATTTTTTATTCGACTCCATAGCCTTTTTGGTGATTCTTATAGTAATAATAGTGTTGTATCCCCACTAATGACACTAGTGTGACATCTCCAGCAATTATTGTGCTCATTTCTCACCATCTTATTGGAGGGTGTTCAAGCAATGCTTCCTCGGCGTCATCATTCTACCTAGTATTCTAGAGTGCAATGTTCATATTCAGTTATCTTTGCATTTATCATCATTATTACTTTCACTTGGTGGTTACATTGACTCAACATCCATGTACTCTAGTAATATGGATTGGCATCCATAGGGACATGTGTTTTCACATTGCATCATCTATTGTTAGCCCCTAGCTTCACTTGAGGGGGGTGTTAGAGTATATTATTTTTCATGATTTATTGTACCCACCTAAGCTATGCCTAAGGGGGGTGTTAGAGTAATTAATGTAGTTTAATTATTTTAGTTAAGCTTGTTTAGGGTGGGCACATGTCTATGTGCTCATTATGTTAGCATTATATTGACATACCCATCAACCACACACTCTCTCTTATTTATAGGCACTCTAGTAGTGCATCTTATATAGAGAAGAAGTAGAGACATTCACTTATATAACCATTGTGTTATAGACAGTTGTTTCTTTGTGTGAGCAATGTATTAATAGTTATGATTGTAGTAATAAGCTCTTGGAGAGATCTTGAATGAAGATTTTTGATAACTCTTTCAATCATGAAGGCAATTGAGGATAATTTGAGATGATTAAACCTAGATTTGTGACTATGATGTGTTTTTGGGCATAGGGTTTAGTTTAAGGATGCATTAGGTCTAATAACAAAGGTAATTGGGTCTAATTTGAGCTCCTTGAACCTATTTGTAACTATAGAATGTGATTTTGGGCTCAATTGACCCCTACATCACCATAGATTGAGAAAATTAATCAACTGGGGCAATGAGTGATGTAATTTGGGTTAAATTTAGCCCTATGAATCTAATTATTATTTTAAAGGATGTTAATTGCATGGTTAAATCTTTTAGTTTAGGGGTTGGAGTTTCAGATATATGCAAGATCTAGGGTTTACAATTTAGAGTCCAATCATGAAGATAATTGAGGACAAGTTGAGTTGATTAAACCTATTTGTGACCAAAATGTGTTTTTGGGCATAGGGTTAATGTTTTAGGTTGAATAATGTCTAATCACAAAGGTAATTGAGGCTAATTTGAGCTCCTTGAACCTATTTTTGACTATAAAATGTGATTTTGGGCTCAATTAGCCCTTAGGTCACCACATATTGAGTAAATTTATCAATTGGAATAATGAGTGATATGATTTAGGCCAAATTAAGCACTGTAAACCTAATTCTTACTGTAAAGGATGTTAATCGCATGGCTAAATCATTTGGTTTAGGTTTTACAATTTAGGTTTCAAGGTTTAGGGATTAGAATTACAGGTATATGTGAGTTAGGGTTTACAGTTTAGAGTCTAATTGTGAAGGTAATTGAGGATAATTTAAGTTGATTAAACCTATTTGTGACCTCAATGTGTTTTTGGGCATAAGGTTAATGTTTTAAGGTGAATAAGGTCTAATCGTAAAGGAAATTGAGACCAATTTAACCTCTTTGAACCTATTTATGACTATAGAATGTAATTTTGGGCTTAATTGGCCTCCGTGTCACCACAAATTGAGTAAATTAGTCAATTGATGTAATGAGTGATATGATTTGGGCCAAATTGAGCCTTGTGAACGTAATTATTAATGAAAAGGATTTTAATTACATGGATAAATGATATGGTTTAGGTTTTATAGTTTAGGGTTTGGGTATGAGAGTGTCAAGTATATGTGAGATAGGATGTATGGTGTAAAGTCCAATCATGAAGGTAATTGAGGATAATTTGAGCTGATTGAACCTATTTGTGACCATAATGTGTTTTTGGGCATAAGGTTAATGTTTTAGGGTAAATAAGGTCTAATATTAAAGGTAACTAAGACTAATTTAATCTCCTTGAACCTCTTTATGACTACAAAATGTGGTTTTGGGCTCAATTGGCCCCTAGGTCATCAAAGATTGAGTAAATTAGTTAATTAGGGTAATGAGTGATGCAATTTGGGCCAAATTGAGCAATGTGAACCGAATTATTATTGTAAAGGATGTTAATTACATGACTAAATCATTTGGATTAGGGTTTACAATTTAGGGTTTAAGGATTAGAGTTTTTGGTATATTCGAGATAGGGTTTATGGTTTAGAGTCCAATCATGAAGGTAATTAAGGATAATTTGAGTTGATTGAGCCTATTTGTGACTATAATGGGTTTTTGCGCATAGGTTTAATGTTTTAAGGTGAATAAGGTCTAATTATAAAGGAAATTGAGACCAATTTAAGATCATTAAACCTATTTGTGAATATATAATATGATTTTGGGCTCAATTGGCCCCCACATCACCATAGATTCATAAAATTAGTCAATTGGGGTAATGAGTGATGCAAGTTAGGTCAAATTGAGCCATATGATCCTAATTGTTATTATAAAGGGTGATAATTACACAACTAAATCATTTGGTTTAGGGTTTACAATTTGGGTTTTAAGGATTAGAGTTTTAAGTATATGCAAGATAGGATTTAGGGTTTAGAGTCCAATTACAAAGGTAATTAAGGACAATTTGAGTTGATTGAACTTTTTTGTGACCACAATGTGTTTTTGAGCAAAAGGTTAATGTTTTAGGGTGAATAAGGTCTAATATCAAAGGTAAATGAGACAAATTGAAGCTCCTTGAACCTATTTGTGTCTATAGAATGTGATTTTGGGTTTAATTAGCCCCCAAGTTACCATAGATTGAGTAAATTAGTCAATCAGGGTAATGAGTGATGTGATCTGGGTAAAATTGAGCCCTGCAAACCTATTTATTATTGTAAAGGATGTTAATTTCATGAATAAATAATTAAGGTTTAAGGTGTACATCTATGTACATAAGGTATAGGGTAAAATATGGCTTACAACCTAAAGTGCTTAGAGTTTATGGCTTACAATTTACAATTTAGGGTATAGGGTCTAATTACGAAGGTAATTGAGGATAATTTGAGTTGTCTAAACCTATGTATGAGCATGCAATGAGTTTTTGGGTTTGATTAGCCCCCATGTTAGGTAAGTGCACAAAGTTGGGGGATAAAAAGTGGCCTACCCATGGATATGATTTTCATGAAATTTCATAAATCTGAACTTCTGTAAATAATTTGAGATATCTACACTCCAAATTTGAAGATGGTGTAAGAACATGAAATATATAATTTCAAGTCTAGTTTTTAAAACATGAATATATTTTCAAAATGGCTAAGTATAACTAGGTTAAACATCTATAATTTTAAGAGGAACTCCTATTTTTATTTAAAAATAGAGTAGATAGATGGTCATGTAGCACACCATTTTTTGAGCAACGTTTAATATTTTTTTAAACACTTCAGTGAAAATATAGATAAGATATTTTAGCTTGTGACCTATATTTTTTCAATGAATAATTTTTTTTATGAATTTATCAAATAAATAGATCCTAAAAATTAATAAAAAATAGATAACCATCTGTGTGGTGCACCTAACTATCTCAAAATATAAAAAAAATTAGTTTTTTAAAAATGTGTGTCAAATTAGTCCTAGTTTGTGACCATATAACTTATTTTGCACTTGTATCAATGAAATAAAAATTACATGAACTATATAGGCATGTATGTTTGTGGCATGTAATGGTCTAAAAAAGGTATAGCTAGAAATCAACATAATTTAAAAGCTTAAATTAGTCTAAAATTTCTAAAAATCATATTTTTGGAAAGAGGAGAGCATGCTTGTTGTGATGGTATTAAGTTTTTTGAATTTTCACATTGAAATTCAGAGTGTATTTGGTGATTAAAGTTGAATTATGTTGTTTTTTATCATAACTCTCAGACTCAACTATAGATTGGCAAGTCCAAGCCTTTGGCTTAGGAATCCAAGCCATTCTAGAGCCAAAAAGCATAATATTTAAATTCAAATTTAAATAGTGTGACTGCGTTAATGTATAACATGATTACATTAATAGATAGCGTGATTACATTATTAATAAGAACTAACATGATCACATTATTATTGTTTTTCACATTAAAGCAATGAACATGTAAATGGAGTGAACCTTGGTTAATAAATAATGTGACCGCGTTACTAATAATCCAATCACGTTATTAATATCATGATCATGTTCTTGTTATTTTGCATATAAAAGCATGTAGACATGAACATGAAGCCAACTTTGGCCAGATGATTATATTTACTACTCTAAATGTTAATATTTCCTAAATTTATTTTAATAAATATAAGAAATTAGGGCCACTCTACATCTGATAGAGTTGGACTCACAATTACACACCTTATGATGTAGAAAATAGTTTTTCAAAATCTAATTTGGTCAATAGTTAGGCATTTTTAGGGTCTAAGTATTAAATCTAAGGATTTTAGTATGTAACTTTTACAATTGATATCCATTTTTGGTAAACATATAGTCATTTTATAGGTTTTTATGTCTTCTAGATTGATTCTTAGCATTTATAGGAGTCCTAGGTTCATCAAAATTGAAGTTTCAAAACTACTCACTTTGAACCTAATCCAAAGTGGTATGATTGAGGTAGTGGAGGCCATATTGATGACCTACACACATCAAACTACCACTTTGTGTTAATTTTACTTTTTCATCATCCTTCCCTCATCCTTGATTACTTTTTACTCGTCCTTAATCACCCCTAATCACTCTCTCATCATTCCTCATTATCCCTAATCACTCCCTCATTAACCCTCACTATCCTTAGTCATCTCTAATCACTCCCTTATCATCCATAATCACTCCTCCATTGACCCTCACTATCCCTCATCATCCTTGATCACTTCATCCCCATCCTTCATCATCCCTAATCACTCTTTCCTAATCCCTCATCATTCCTAATCATTTTCTCATCCCTATTTACCCCCTCTTCATCCCTCCTGATCCCTAACCAGTACCTAATTGAATTTCATTATCTTTCATCATCTATAATCACTTGGGTTTATCACTAATCACTCTTTCATTGATTATCACCATCCCTCTTCATCCCCAATCACTCCCTCCTCATCCCTCATCATCACTAATCAGTCCCTTATTGACCCTCACCATCTCTCATTACACCATCATTGACCCTCAACATCCCTCACCATCCTTAATCATTCCCTCATCATATGACATAAGTCTATACTCTAAAGATATCTTTGATTGTAATCATATGTTGTTTAATTCATTATAATAAAAATTAACTCTTTTCTATGAGTTGTTGTGTTGTCAATACCCATTTATGATAGTCAATTTTATTACTAAATTAATTGTATGATCTTCTAAATTTATAGTCAAGTAACATAAGTACTAACACAAAATAGAGAGTAAATTTTAGTTCATCGAATT
The DNA here is from genome assembly GCA_037957365.1 of Torreya grandis. Lineage (NCBI taxonomy): Eukaryota > Viridiplantae > Streptophyta > Pinopsida > Cupressales > Taxaceae > Torreya > Torreya grandis. Next base: position 645,126 of record JARHVA010005222.1, on the reverse strand, counting down.
ATATTTGTTGTGCATCTAACTAAATGAAACTTTATTCGGTTCCACCTTTGATAGCTTAGTTTAAAAGATAAAAATTAAACACAAATATCTTATATAATTTTATAATTCTAAGAAGATTTGAATCAGATGAAAAGTTATTTAGTCTTTCCCATTCCTATATGACTTGAATCTTGGTCAAGTTCATACATGAACTCCTTGTGTGTGTATTATATCCCAAATATTTTATATCTTCCATGAAAAATGAAATTTTATTCATTTTATCATAAAAATATGTTCCTACAAATTGTGAAAAACTACTTTATCATGGTGTAGATGTTCATCCCATGTTTTCTAAAGATGAAGATGTCATCAAGGTAGTTTAAAAAATGATATAGGTAAAGGGCCTATGGATGTTGTTCAACATCTCAATGAGTCAATTCGCTACATGAGTTAACCTAAAAGGCATAACCAATTAGTCAATAAATCCTTCCTTTGATTTTTATACTATATTCCAAATGTCTTGAGGTTCAACATGAATATGATGATACCCAAACTCAAGATCAATTTTGGAAAAGACTTCTACACTATGGATATCTCAGAAAAATGCCTTAATATTTAGATGAAGATAATATTTATTCACTTTAATCTTGTTAATATTTTTAAAATCAATTCACAACTTTGGAACAAGCACAATTGGGCTTCTATAAGGCAGTGATTTTAGCATGATATTTCCATTATCCATGATTTCATGGATCTACCACTTGATCTATTCATTATCTAGAAATGATATGTTGTATAAAGAGGTTTGTATTTTATATTTTTGGATAAACCACACTATGATATGGTGACATATGGATGTTATTACATTTAATTCTTACCATCAAGAGTATAATTTTGATTATAACTGACAATATTCTTGCACATCCTAGCACTAATGATTGAAAGCTTATGAACTAACTACGATATATGATATTTCAAATCATGAAAATATATCACAATGTTTCAAGGAATTAATTCATATACTACATGTCAATAGTAAATATATGGTTGAGCACATATAAAACATCACACATCTCTAATGGTGAGATGTCACAAAGGATTGCATCTTTAAAAAGTTTGATTTTATACACCAAGTGACACTACTAGGTGATCCATTTCTTAAGGCCTACACTAGACCATACACTAACATATGGTTATAGATGATGTATAAATTTCAAGTGCAATTTTTGAAAATATTCTTTAAAAGAAATTAAATTATTATGACTTCCATTAGAAATGATGAAGTGTATTGGCTCACCATTGATCTACATTTATTAATGAAATAATATTTTTAATTCATATAATTTCTTGTTGGGGGAAGTAGATATATTTTTAGTAATAACCATATAATTGGGTTCATAATATATTATCTACTTACCTTTTTATAGTTATATATGAATTATACCCACTTCTCGAGATGTGCAAGTAGAGAGTTCATAATCAGACACTCTTCATTGGATTCAATATTGAAGTTATGAATTAAGCACCACTTTCCAATCTTGGACTACTTGTTCTAATCATTTAAAAATTATTTTCCACTCTTTGGTATGTTTACTCAATCAATATACATACAAATAGAAGGCCTTCAATGTAATTATTTGGATGATAAAATGTTCTCATATGGAAAGCAATTGATTGGTTTCAATAAATTGCATAGCTTGGTGATCTTCATGTATTTACAATCCATTTTTGGTGCTATTGTGGTTTTACTTGCTTCTTTTTTTATAGTGTATTTTCAATTGAGATTTACATAATTTCTAATAGGATCATAGTTTTTCATAGGTGTTAAATATTTATGTTTGAAATTTGCCTCCACAACATTTTGATCACCATGTCTTATATTTTATGCTAGAACTCAACCATCCACTTATAGATCCTAGCATTGTTAAACCCCAATAAAATACCACCATCAATTTATTATATGGAGTGATTAAGGATGAAGAAGGGTGATGAATAATTGAGTAGAGATGATGAGTGAGTCAATAAGGATGATGAGGGATGGTGAGGTTTAATGAGGGAGTGATTAGGGAGGATGAGAGATGTTTAAGGTTAATGAGGGAGTGATTAGGGGTGATGAGGGATGAGGAATGAGTGATTATAGATGATGAGGTATGATAAAGTTATGATTAGGGATGATGAGGGATTGTGAGGATCAATGAGGGAGTGATTAGGGATGATGAGGGAGTAATTATAAATGATGAGGAATGGTGAGGTTCAATAAGGGAGTGATTAGGTAAGATGAGGGATGAGGAGGGAGTGATTAGGGATGATGAAACAATGATTAGGGATGATGAGATAATGATTAGGTATGATTAGGTATGGTGAGATCTAATGAGGAAGTGTTTAGGGATGATGAAGGATCTATTAAAGATGGTGAGGGATAATGAGGGTTAATAAGGGAGTGATAAGGGATGATGAGGGATGAGGATTAAGTGATTAGGGATGATGAGGGATAACAAGGGTAAATGAAGGAGTAATCATGGATGATGATGGAATGATTAAATATGACTAGGGACAATTAGGGTCAATGAAGGAGTGATTAGGGGTGATGAGACATGAGTAGTAAGTGATCAAGGATGAGGGAGGAATAATGAACAAGTGAAATAAACACAAAATGGTCCTTTGATGTGTGTAGGTAATCAATGTGACCTATGTTACCCCAATAAAAACACTTTGCATCAATTCAAAGTGAGTTGTTTTCAAACATCAATTTTGACAAACCTAGGACACCTAAAAATTCTAGGAGTCAATCTAGAAGGCACAAAAACCTAAAAAATGACTCTATGTTTACCAAAAATGGACATTAATTTAAAAAATTATGTGTTGAAATCCATAGGTTTAATACTTGAACCTTAAAAATGCCTAAGTACTGACCAGATTAGATTTTGAAAAACTATTTTTCACATTATAAGGCATGCAACTGTGAGACCAACTCTCTCAGATGCAGAGTGACCCTAATTTATTATATTTACTAAAATAAATTTAAATTATAAGGAAGTAAATGTAGCAAAAGGAAGTAAATTTAATAATATAAATTTAAACTTATACTTGACATTTAGAGTAGTAAATATAAGCTTCTGACCAAAGTTGGCTTCATCTGTATGTCCACATGCTTTAATATGCAAAATAAGAGGAACATGATCACATTATTAACAATGAAATCACATTATATATTATACAATATTAAATCCATCTACATGTTCACTAATTTAATTTATAAAACAAAAATAATGTGATCACTTTATATTTTTATAATAACATGATTACATTATCTATTAACGCAATGGCATTATCTATTAACACGATCACATTATCTATTAAAGTGATCAAGTTATCTATTAACATGATCACATTATACATTAACATGATCATGTTATGGATCCATAATTACCCAAAAATAATTTAAATAATGTGATTGCATTATTTAATAATATGATTGTGTTATGTAAAAACTCCATAGAATTATCCTTCAACTCTGTGAACTTTTCCTGTCATCACATATTGAGTACATTAGTCAATTGGGGCAATTAATGGTGTGGTTTGGGCCAAATTGAGCCCTATGAACCAAATTATTAGTCTTAATTATGTTAATTTGGGCTCAAATGATTAGTTTAGAGCTTGAAGATTTTACCATTTATAGTTTAGGGTCTCTAGGGCTTAAGATACATGTTTGTAGTTTAAGGTATATTATTTATGGTATAGGGTACATAGGATTTAGGGATTAGGGTTTAAGGTTTAGGATATAAGGTATAGGGATTATGGTTTAGGGATCAGGGCTTAAGGTTTAGGGTATATGGTATAGGTTATAAGGTATAGGGTATAGGTCTTACAACTTAGGGTATAGTGTTTAGGGTTTAGGGTTTAAGGCTTAGTGTATTTTGCATACAATAAATAATACATACAAAATATTACCACATAAAATATTTTAATGAATATGTTTTAATACCATGTACATGGTTATTTCATTAATAATAAAAAGAATAAAAATACCAACTATCATTTTCTTTTACTTGGAGAGAATTATCCCCTGCTCTGTTGTGTTCTATACATTGTAGGTCATATTGCAAATTATTATAATGTTTTCCATATCCTCAAAATCATTAATAATTCTCTACACACATGGTTGAATAAAGAGTACATAGGACTATTTTTAATTATTTTGGAATAAATAGATTATTATCCCCACTTAGTACTTCACATTAAAATTAGTTCTATTCTAGAATAATTAGATTGTTTTCCCATAGATCAAAATTTGAAAACTTTGTGAAGTCATGGGTGATGGATTTCATAGTATTAAAAAGAAGAAGTCAAATCATAAAATGTTTAATGAATTAGAAATGCTGAGATAAAAACAAGGTCACAAATGAAAAAACTTTATGTAGGTATGTTTACTATCCCTAATGAATTGATTGTCATAAATAATGATGAAATGAACAATGAAACTATACCAAATTATGAAAGTCTAATTGTTGATTCTGATAGTATACGCAATTATAATACAAGTATACATTCAAAATTTATTCATTTTAATTTTGATGCTGATGATAGTATGCATGATGATGTGAATTGCATGGAAACATGCATTGGAGAAACTACTAATGATGAAACTAATATGGAAACACCTAATGGAGAAAGTTACAATGAATAAAATGATAAGGGAACAATGCTGAATGAAGAACCTATTAATGAATAAAATAATATGGAAACATAAAATCAATCAAATATAACACTAATAACACCTCCTAGGATTTATAAAATAAAACTAATGTATTTAATTAAAATTTATGAATCCATTTTGAAACCAATGCCTAAAAAAATGTCCAATCACCATATGAGAAGAAAAGCTAAAATAATTTGGGACTAACACTTTCAATATTTAAATGAAACTTGAATATGATAATTATTTTTTATATTGATGAAGGTAAAAAAGATGAGACCTATAATGAACACCCTATGACTAAGAACAACTAATATTAATGGTGTAAACTAGGCAATTATTGACAAATTTTCATAATCCATACCATCAAGTAGGTGTGAATAAATGCACAAAAGATGGTAATGATACACAACATGTTATCATAACTTCTTTGTTAAGTGTTAAAATAAATAATGAATGATTGATTAGAAAAAGAAGCCAAGCTTTACACATAAGTAGAAAAACATTGATAAATCAATTGGGATATGTACAAGGCTTGATGTTGATGGTAACATTGACTTATGGGCATTCTATGGTAGAATCCCATGGAAATAAAAGGATATATACAATGCCATAAAGGATTTAATTGCATAATTTTGGAAGATAACATAAGGGTATCACCTAATATTAGGGATGTAGTGAAAAGAAGAGTTGGTTCTCGTAACCGTGAACCACATCCTAAACATTTTTTGGATATGACTCAAACATAATTATACTCTAAATATGTTTAAAAATATCCACATATTTATATTAGTCAAAAGTATTTTGAAATGGCCACACCCTTTTATGTGAAAATCAATCACACATGTACTACTTGTTGTTATAGGCAACATGCTGAATTTTCTATGCATTATGATATTCTTCTTCATGAACGTTATACTTTTCATAATAACAACATTTTTTAGGAGTGTGGAGTGGAAAGCCCACCAAAATTAGTAAGAGAATTCATTCCAATAGTTTATTTTGAAAGACTAGATGGTTAATTATTTTATAATAGTGCATGTTTAGATGGAAGTTGCAATATTTGTGGTGTATTTCCAAAATTGAAACTATGTACCCATGAGCAGAGTACACATGGAATTAGACAAGAATTGGTTGGTTATAGTAAATATAAATCTATGGTATATCAAATAAAATATGAAAATTAATCTAAAAGGTGTGACCTTTTTATAGAATAAATACTTGTTTCCAAATTTATGGACAAATTCAGGGATGAAATTGTATATGAGTATGTAAGGCACACACACAGAGCTCGATGGATATAAAAACAATTCAAGTTAAGTACAAATACATTATCAATTGGTACTATTGTTTTATTATTTGAATTTTTAGATAATTACACATTATAACCACAAAGAGAGGTTCAGTCACAATACTACCTTTCAGTACAAGTTTCATTTTTTGTGCATATAGCATTCATGCATTCACCTGATAGTATAGATAATGATTAGAAAATATTAATAGAGTGCCACTTTCATGTCAAAAATGATAATACACATTGTTTATAGTATTTTAAAGGTTGTTTTCATTTATTCTATGGAAAGTTGAGTGAAACAAACATTAATTTCAATCAACATTATATATGGTTAGATAACTTCACATGGGAATTTAAAAATGCACATATGTTCTAATGGTTGAGTAAGATGCATGTGAGAACTGGTGTAAAACATATTTGGATTTTAATTGAATAAAGACATGTAAAAGGGGATCATTATAGTGCAATATCATGTGTCAAAAGAGCGCTTGGAAGAGAGGAGTTGAAGTTTGAAGAACTTGTTGATATATCAGATGCAAAGAACATAATTTAATGGTGTAATAAATATATGGGCCATGGTGCTCAAAAAAATTCCATTATTCATAGATATTTTTGGATCATGGATGATGAATTTTTTTAAATCCATCAAGATTTAATGATGTTAATAATATTGAGTTAGTTACACTCATTTTTTAGATCAAATGCAAGTTCTTGGATGGTTCAATGAGGCACATGGCATGCTTTTGTTTTGCATGCATTGAATTTATTTGGAATGAGTACGAGTCATAAGAATTGGTGGATGAATGGATTTATAGGACTCTAGTTCTAATTGACACTTATCAATTGTAACCAGCATTACAACTTACATAGCTAACATCATCACATTACTTTGATCATGTGTTTGATCTAGTGAAACAAGGTACTTTATTATATTTGACATGTGTTTCATGTACTAAATTTGGTAAATATATCAACAAATCATGTTATTAATATTAAATCATGTTATATTTTACAATTAAAGGCATGTTTATGTAGTTATTATAGATGAGGATAATGAGGAGGGGATAGAATACTACTTGCGTCAGTACAGGAAAAATATAAATTGACTTTCATAGTCATAGATGGGGAAAACATTCACTATCCCGTTAGGTTTGTTGTATTTATTGGAACTTGGATTTGACAGTATCCTATGAAATTTTTTAATGTGTGTCTATTTTAAGACTTTGAAGTACATAAGAAGATACTTTACTATTCGAATTTGGTTCTTGAAAAAAATGTTTAGTTGTACAAATATTAGGGTAGGCCATTGAAAAGGACTCTATGGAAGGTTCATGAATTTGACCATGAAACAATTCTTGATAGTATAAATAATATAGTTGTTCCTATTGGTTCCTTATATTGAAACCATAAGGTATGTTGAATTCTCAAATGCAAATGTATTTACTTTTATCAAATTTTTTATTTATTTGTTAGGTTTTATATATAAAGTTCAATTTAGCTAGATAGTAACATATTTTTTGTAGACCTCAGTGGTGCCAAATTAGCTTCCACCTTCATGTCATTAGCATAGTTAGTAGATAATTCCACATTATCTATGCTAATATAATATTTTGGTTCTGGTAGGTCTGATTGTCGATTGACAACATTTGTTGTCAATGTTGCTTGATGATGCCATGGGTCCCTCTATCCCTTTCAATATTGATAAATAAATTATTTGTGTCATACCATATCCATTTCACACATGACCAAGCTATCATTATACTCATATCAAGATAATATAACCTTTTGGAAACATTTTGAAATGAATTGGAATCATTCTACTCATAAAATTTCCTTCATTAGCCTTCTAGGCCTTGTACCCCTTCAAACACTAACTTTTGAGGATAACTTTCATATAAGACACCCTATTAAAAAAATGTCTACCATTAAATACACCCATTTGGATAAATATATTTTTATGAAGACTCCTAGGGGTATTGATCTAAAAAACATGTCCAATTTGATATAAACCTAGGTAGGGATCTATCATTGGCAACAAGTGATAAAAAATCATAAATTGAGTTTTAGGGAACTTCAAAATCCCATTATTTTTCCTAAATGTATAATTTGACCTCCTCTTCACTTATTCAGTTGACAAGAACTTCCCAAAATGCATGAATGTCAAGGGAAATACACTTTAAGAGTTTGCTACTTATGAGAAACATATACTTACTTGAGTTTATGAATATATGTTGAGATATTTTTATCTTCAAGGTCTAAAATAAAATCCTATATCTCTATATGTATGTCATTCAACTTTCTTGTTTGATAATCATGAAGTGATTGTGCCTATATCTTTTCCAACTATAAGCTTTGTATTGAAAACTATGCTCAGAGCTCTATTTTAGGATAAGACTTGATAGAATATTTCAAAATATCATGAAAATAATATATATAAACATAACAAATTAATAATAATGATAAAATTCATTAGACTGTAATTCATACATAGGTGGATCTTATAAAAATATGTTTCTTCACTTCATTCTTTAGTCAAACTATGCTTGCATTCTCATTCTTGAGTCAAAAAATGTTGCAAAATTACATATCTACATGGATTCCAAGGCCATGTAAATGAAAAAACATGTAATTTACACCTCTAAAGGTGTTATAAGTGATAGATTCATAATCTCAGGTTCAGGAAGTGGAAATGTCTATTGGAGGCAAATTACCTATCTCTTAACTACATAAAAGGACTGACTACATAATCTTCTACCATGAATTCATTGATTTTTTTAATTCATGGGATTCAAGGGACACATGGAGGAATTATACATGCATAATATGGTTCTTTAAATTTGTAGATATGGCTTATGATTTCCATTTTATGCCTATCCAAAGTTTGCCTAAAAATAACAATTTTGCTTTATAAGGAAATGTCATCTTGAGACCGGAATGGGTGATCCATCTCCTAATCGGGAGTGATCAGAGGATAATAATATATTAATATATGTTAATCACCACACCTGATGTGTTTTATATGCTATTGTTTATCCATGAGGCCCTAAATGTAGAGATATTTAACTTGGATCACATATTAACAACATTTGTTATCAATGTTGCTTGAGGTTGGAATGGGTGCTCTGTCTCCTAACCAGGAGTGATTGGAGGCCAAGAATGATATATTATATGTTAATATCCACCCCCAATGTTTTTGTGATGCTATTATTTAGCCACAAAGCCATGGAGGTAGAGATCTCCAATTTGGCTCGCATGTTGACAACATTTATTATCAATGTTGCTTGAGGACAAAATGGGTGATCCATCTCCCAAATAGGAGTGATTAGAGGATAAGAATGTATGAATAGACATTAATAAGCACCCCTAACATGTTTTAAGTGTTATTTTTCAGCCATGATTCCCCAAAGGTAGATATATCTAGCTTGGCTCACATGTTGACAATATTTGTTGTCACTATTGCTTGAGGATGGAATGGGTGTTCAGTTTCCTAATCGGGAGTGATCAAAGGCAAATAATCTGTTCATAGATTTTAATTACCACCAATAAAAAGTTGGATATTATATTTTTCAACCACAAATCCCTGGAGGTAGAGATCTCCAACTTGACTTGCATATTGATAACATTTATTTTCAATGTTGCTTAAGATTAAAATTATTTCAAAATTACATATCCACATGGATTCCAAGGCCATGGAAATGGGAACACATGTAATTTTCACATACCAATTTTTTTGATGTGATACAATTTTAATCATAGATTTAGGAAGTGTAAATGTCTATTGGAGGCAAATAACTTGTGTTTTAACTACATAAAAGTTGCATTACATGACTGATCATAGAATATAATACCAAAAATTTGTCAATTTTTTTTTATTCATGGGATTTAGGGTGAACATATATGAGTTATATACACATAGGATGGTTCTTATGGTTTATGGATATGACTTATAGTTTCTATTTTATCGCTATCCAAAGTTTGCCTAAAAAACAACAGTTTTACCTTATAAGAAACTATCATCTTGAGGTCAGAATGGGTGCTCCATATCATAAATGGGAATAATAAAAGGTCAATAATGTATTATTATACATTAATTTACACCTTTTATGTTTTTTCAATTCTATTTTTTATTCATGAGGCCCAAGAGGTAGAGATCTCCAACTTTGCTCGCATGTTGACAACACTTGTCAATGTTACTTAAGGTCATAATGGGTGCTCCATATCCTAACTAGGAGTTATTAGAGGCCAAGAATATATTAATAGACATTAATATTCACACCCAACATGTTGGTGATGTTATTTTTTATCCACGAGTCCCCAGAGGTAGAGATCTCAAACTTATCTCGCATTTGATAACATTTATTATCAATGTTGTTCAACTCTAGAACTAAGAGTGCTTAGAGGCCAAGAATATGGTCCTAAATATGAGTCACCATATCTAATGTTTTGGATATGATAGTTTTTATCCATGAGGCCTCGGAGGTAGAGATATCCAATTTGGCCTACATGTTGGCAACATTTGTTGTCAATGTTGCTTGAGGTCAGAATGGGTGCTCTATCTCTTAACTAAGAGTGATCAGAGGCCAATAATGAAATAAAATATATTATTCAACACCCTTAATATGTTTGAGATCTTATTTTTTAGACAAAATGCCTTGGGGATAGAGATATCCAACTTGGCTCACATGTTGACAACATTTTTTTCAATGTTACTTGAGGCCATAATAGGTACTCCGTCTCCTAACTGGGCATGATGAAAGGAGAAAATGTGGTCTTAAAATCAATGATAATATTTTGAAGACTTGAATCAATGATCATACACCTCAAAAATAGACAAAATGAGCCAAATTTACTTCAAAACACCTCTATGTCCCCTACAGGGCAGCAAACAAGAAGTTTAGAAAGAATTTTTATTTGGGAGTTTTATGAAGAATTTATAACTTGAACACATCTAAGCCATTAAAACCCATCAAATTATCATAATAAGGGAGATAGGTAAGCCTTAAAACTCATTTTTGACCCCTAAGCCAATTTAGGGCTTCTCAAGGTCTAGAAATACCAAATTGGGTATTTTTTGGAGTTTTAGGTGGAGTATAGGGATAAAACATTGCATAGAGGTTTGTGCCAAAATTAAAATGATGTTCAAATCTTACTTATGCCTCTTATCTAACCAAATCATGTAAATTCACCAAGTTATAGGTTTTTACTATGCATTTAACAAGCTTGGCAAGATGACAAAATGAGCATATGCCATATCATATCTAATGCATCAGTTTGAGGAATTTCACATCATCTCATGAGGTGTCAAGAAGAGATAGAAATGTGTTGGATGTCGTTATGTAGGTGTGTAACCCATTAATCAAGGAGGGTAGGGAAATTTCAAAGGGAAAATGACACATCTCCTATGCTAACTCTCTAGAAGGCCATCTAACACCAAGTTAACACATGTTGAGAGGGATGATAAAAATATTTCTTGCATCTTTTTAACATTGTAAATAACTTCATGAGTAAGATAAGGCCATCATTCCTCTTGGTCAGTGTCTTATTGCACTAAAATGCCCATAAATTATGTTTGGCCTATACAAAGGGTAGGTATATGAGAGGAGATAATGACAACACTCAGTCCCCAAGAAGCCTAAAACCCTAGTGGGATAGGTCTATAATAGATTTTTGTTGTTAGACCTAGGCCTTGAAGCCAACAAGAAGTAGTAAGTGGATAAGGTGGAAGAGTGAGGTCTAATCTTGTGAGAATAATTGTTTGAGATTGAAATGAGTCTGATAAGCATGAGAGTGGAGTTAGGAGTGAGCAAGAAGTTCTAAGGGGAAAGAAGTAGCTTTGACATACTTTCATAATAGGAAGCCTGGGTAGGTTGAAAATTAAACATGGCGTTAATAAAGAAAATAATCTTACCATGTTGAACCCATTTCCAAACAAATTTATGAAGCTAATTAGGGATATGAGTAAAGTATTTTTATATTCTTTCAATATATATATTAATTTTACTTAATGAAACTATGTTGTTGATTGTGCTTATGACACCATTCCATATTCTCTTAGAACACACTTATATATTATTTAATATATATTTACTTATAATCCTACTTGTAACAAGGGGTATATCCGATTCATACCTAAGATTGATTATCACCTAATTTAATCAATGTGATATTTTAAATTACGAAAAGGAGGGGATTATTGGTGGACTTAGACCTAAAATCAAGTTTACATGCCCTTAATTGGTGAATTAGGTCAAGTAGCAGAAATTTGGATCAATTATTCCAATCCACCCAATTTGTACCCATAAACCCTCTTTACACATAACATATAAAGATAAAATAATGCAATGACAATTATCAAAAATAAATGTGTGGCTTCCATAATTCAAGTGTTGAAGTTGGTTTGGAGGTTTGGGTAGGTCTATGAGAGGAGATATGGTAAAAAATAAGTCCCAAAGATGCTTAAAACCTTAGTGGGACATGCTTGTAATAGAGTGTAGTTAGGCCCAGTCCTTGAAGCTAGTAAATGGCAGTAAGCGGATAAGGTGGAAGAGTGGAGGTCTAAGCTTGTGAGAATAGTTTTTTTAGATTGAAATAAGTATGATAAGCATGATATTAGGGTCAAGAGTGATTAATAAAGTCTCAAGGGAAATAAGAATTTTTAAGAACATGAATTAGGTCACTAGGCTTTGTAGCCCTACTTGGGCAAAAGTGGAAGATAGGTACAAGGAAGAGTTGGGGCCTTCAAATAAGGTTGGTTGGAATTTTTGAATATAGGGTAGGATTTTGGAATCTATTGGAGTTGAATCTAAGTGAATATAGATAAGGTAGATGAAAATAGGCCTAGATAAGCCTAGAAGGTGCATTGAGAGAGTGAGACAAGATTGATTACAAAAGGAGAGTGGAGATTCTAGAGTGAGTTGAAACTTAAGAGGTGATTGAGGTGAATATTTCAACCTTGAGGAAGCATAATAGAGTGAATTGGTGTTTAAAAGAAGAGAGTCTAGTGAGGAAGCCCATGAACCTAGTGGAAAAGAGCAAGGACAAAACATTGAGCCAGGTTAGTTTAAGATCAACACTGCAATCATAGGTATCAGAGGTAAATGTTTTAAAAAGGTTTGTAGATGATAATATTTTAATTACATAATAACCTATTGTTATTATAAGATAATTTGATCTGGACAACAATTTAGGGGACAATTCGGGTGACAGTTCTACCCCAATTGATGATAGAACTTTTGGGAGCCATAACTTTTGCACCGTAGCTTCAATTGACTCCCCGTTTGAACCGTTGGAAAGATAATAATGAGAATAATATGGTGAGATGTCATGAAAATATTATTTATTGATTTTTACCCCATAAAATCCAATGTAAGTGCCCCAAATTTCAATTTTAGTAGTGCAGTCTAAAAATAGTAAGTTTCTAAAAATAGTAATTCCTTGAATTCTATATTATTGTAAATTATGGAAGTTGAAACACTTAATATCCCTCAATATTGGTGACCTTACACATCCTAATACTACATTAAAAATATGTATAAATTAATATGTAACCTAAAATGGAAATTAGACATCTCTTCTTAGAGATAGGCATATGTTTGGGTCTACAAATTTAATGAATAAAACATCTCTTATCAGAGATAGAGTTATTATTATTGTGTTGTTATTATTTCTTGAATTATATTTCAACCAAAGCTTTTGAGTTTTGGATCAATGGTATCAGATCATTTTGTCTTTAGATTGTATGATTCTGAGGATGAGGTCAGATTACAAGAAGCTTGGGTGGAAAATAGAACTAGCAGACTATCCATCTATTTACTCCAAATGACTTCAAATGGAAGACAACACTGAGACATTTGATCCTTTCAAGGAAATGGTGAATTAATCCCTCCAAAAAAAAAAGTGTAGATGCTACAAAAATTTTCCCAAATTATCCAACAAATTCCAATGGAAAATTCTAGCTCCTCAGCTGTAACCCCACATCTTTTCAGTGCCTCAACACCCTTGAAAGTTTAGGTGAATTTTGATATCCCTAAATTTAAAGGAAAAATCAATGTTGATGTAGTATAAAATTAGTTAGATGATCCAAAACTTGAAAGCTTTGGTTGAAAGGTAATTCAGAAATAAGAAAAACATAATTCAAATAATGCTATCTCTGAAAAGAGATGTTTTATTGATCAAAATTGCAGACCCAAACATATGCCTATCTCTGAGAAGAGATGTCTGATTTCTATTTCAGGTTACATATTCATTTATACATATTTTTAAGGTGTGAGGATGATGTGTAAGGTCACCAATATTGAGGGAGATTAAGTGGTTCAACTTGCATAATTTATAACAATACAGAATTTGAGGAATTACTATTTTTAGAAACTTACTATTTTTAGACTGCACTACTAAAATTTAAATTTAGGACGCTTCTATTGGGTTTTAGGGGTAAAAATCCATTTATTGGAGCTCCATTCCATCTCATGACATTCATCTCATTATTAGCTTTCCAACGGTTCAAACCGTGAGCCAATTGGAGCTACGGTGCAAAAGTTATGGCTCCCGAAAGTTCTGCCATCAATTGGGGTAGACCCATCACCCGAATTGTCATCTGAATTGTTGCCCGGATCATTGGATCAATTGTCATCTTATTTTTATGTAAATAAATTCAATTATAAAGAGATCACTTTTTCTCTTTTGAAAGCATCATTGCCTATCAAAAATTGGTGGGAAGTGTACAAAAAGAGATTGAGTATGGATGATATTGGCCTTGAGGTAAAACCTACCTAGGATGATTTCATAGAAGCTGTAAAGGAAGAATACTACCCTATTGGAGCATATGATGATCTGTATATAGTGTGGAAACAACTTTACCAAGGTAAGGAATAATTTGTTCAAGATTATAGTGATATTTTTCATTCTCTATCTGTGAGATTGGGCATCTAAGAAAGGGAGAAACACAAAGTTCTCAAATATCGTGGCAGACTATAATCATACATATGGGGAGAAATGGAACTCTTCAATTTGAAAACCCTCAGTGAGGTGTACAAGTTTGTAGTGAAGATTGAGTAGAAGCATGGAAGAATGAATATGAAGAGTCAGCCTTCAAAATGGAAAAGTGACAAAGAAGGTCAAACATGAGGCCAAAATTGGAAGCAAAAGGAAGGAAATACTAGGAAGTGGTGTGATTATCACAAATATGGAACTCACTCCAAAGAAAATTGTTGAGCCATCAAGTCCCTATTTTTTGAGTCACAATCCTCAACATCTATTTCTCTACCTAATACATAGCTTGTAGTTGAAGAGGATGAAGAAGAGATTGTAGACACTAATCTTGATGTCATCATTGCTTCATCACAAACCCATGAGGAGAGGATAGATGACAAGGAAAGGTTGTTTCATTCTAATTTATGGGTGAAAGGTAAGCCTTTGCATTTCATTCTTGATAGTGGAAGTCAAAATAATTTAATCTCTTCTAATGTTGTGAAAAGCCTAAATTTGTCCATGAAGCCTCACCCAAAGCCATACATTATTGGATGGTTGAGTCTAGGGAGAAACATCTATGTCACCCACCAATGTCTTCTCTCATATGCAATAAAACCTTTCCAAGATGAGGTCTTATGTGATGTGGTCAGTCTAGATGTTTATTATGTACTCTTTGGTCAGCCATTCATGTATGATCGACATGGCATCTATGAATCAAGAACTTGAAGGATCACTCTCACTCTCAGAACATGGCACTACAGGGTACCAAAGGTACCACCTTCTACATCTATCTCCTTGATTAGTGACAAGAAATTTATTCTCATGGTGGTCAAGCCATAGGAATCCAAAAGGACTGATATTGTAGCCTTGACTACACAAACAACACAAAAATAGAAGTCAATAGATAACAAGCTAAAGAAGTTTACAGCCTTCCATCCATAGATTAATGGTCAGATAGAAATGGTGAAAAATTAGGCCCTACATAGCTCCACGAAGCATAGTCCATTCCAAGTATGCATCAGGAATCAAATTAAGACACAAATACCACACCTAATGAGGAATATTGATTCAATGGGGACCATTTCTTCTCAAGGAGGGAGGAATGATCTAGACAACAATTCAGGTGATGATTTGGGTGATGGTTCTACCCCAATTGATGATAGAACTTCTGGGAGCCATAATATTTGCACCGTAGCTTTAATTGACTTGCCATTTGAACCGTTGGAAAGCTAAGAATGAGGAGAACATGGTCAGATGACATGGATATTATCTCAATGGATTTTGACCCTTTAAAACCCAATGGAACTTTTCCAAATTTCAATTTTATTAGTGTAGTCTAAAAATAGTAAGTTTCTAAAAATAGTAATTCCTCAAATTCTGTATTGTTGTAAATCATGGAAGTCAGACCACTTAATATCTCTAGAGATTAGTGACCTTCCACATACTCATCCTAACTTCAAAACATGAATAAATGAAGATGTAATCCAAAATGGAAATCTTCTTAGAGATAGGCATATGTTTGGGTCTGCAAATTTAATGAATAAAACATCTCTTCTCATAGATAGCATTATTGTTATTGTTATTGTGTTCTTGTTTCTTGAATTATATTTCAACCAAAGCTTTTGAGTTTTGGACCATCAATAAAAGATAATAGAGTGTGAAAGATCATAAACAAAGGTTTGTGAAAAAGTATGAAAGATATTCAAAATCAGAACAAATTATTAAACAATATATTAACATAATTATACATAAAGTTTCCATGCATTTAAACAACATTAAATAGACTACAATATTTAAAAAGTGAAATGTTGAATAATATATGTATATATATTATTTGCATAAAATCCATAAAGGTGTATAAAAAGTGAACATAATACAATATTCGAGGTTAATGCCATATAGGCATATACACCATGCCAAACAAGTATATATCAATCCACAGAGTCATAAAACAAAATATCATAAGATATGATCTCCTAATCTTCAAAATATATCACTCTTTTTTCCTTACTTATTTAAGCCTCTCCCTTGGATGCCTTGCTCGTAACTGAAGGTCTCTGAGTAGATTAACTATGAGTCCTCTTCGGTTCCAAACTCACTTGTAGAGCTAACTCTTCATATGAAAATATTGTTATAAATTTTACATGTTGTAACAATATTATTACAAAATTAACATGTTAATTTTTTCAAATCATAAAAAAATTATTCATAGGTGTACTTATTTCAAGCTAGTAATCATGGTCAATTTGAGACTAAAACTCAACAGGGTCGAGGATAGGTTCACATTGGTGAATAAGAGTGTGAAACAGATCACTACTACTAGCTAGTGACCTTCTATGGATGATAGAAGGTGTAGGTCCTTATAAATGTATATATACATACAAAATAAAAATTCAAAATTAGCTCATAAACTAAATCATTGAAATATAATATGAAAAATTAAAAAGTAAATTTTCTAAATGTAACATGCCACCCCTGATAATCATTTTGACAAGTCTAGAAGACATGATCAGAGGAGTCTAAATAGAATTTTTTTTAGTGCATTAGCTATTTGCACAAGTATAGAGGACAAATAAAAAACACACATCCATATTTACAATTAAGCATTATGTAATATGTAATTAGATCATGTACCTCAAAGAGTTGCTATGTAGATGAAATCGCAGTAGCAACACCTACATTTATTCCTTCCATAATAAATGGTGGATTGTCTTCTATGGTCATTAAATGAATATAAAATATCATTGTCAATCTCTTCAAAATGTACATGCACATGCACACATGAAAACACACACCCACACACACACACACACACACACACACACACAGTATACACCCTAAATTAGTCAATCAAGCACACATATCATGTATTTTTATAGTCCTTTCATAGGAGACTCTAACTGGAGAATATGAGCTTTATTCACATTTAAGCCATATCCTTTATTTTATTCATTTTGGTCTTTTTTTATGCTTAAGTCACGTTTTTTCCTTTTCCTGATCTTCTTGAGCCTTTCAAATAGTCATTTCACCTTTGTCAGGTTAGGTTTTCTATCCTCTTTCCATCCCCCAGGTATCAAAACACACACACACACACACACACACACACACACACACACACACACACACACACACACACACACACACACACAGTATACACCCTAAATTAGTCAATCAATCACACATATCATGTATTTTCATAGTCCTTTCATAGGAGACTCTGATTGGAGAATATGAGCTTTATTCACATTTAAGCCATATCCTTTATTTTATTCATTTTGGTCTTATTTTATGCTTAAGTCACATTTTTGCCTATTCCTGATCTTCTTGAGCCTTTCAAATAGTCATTTCACCTTTACCAGGTTAGGTTTTATATCCTCTTTCCATCCCCCAGGTCTCAAGACAACTAGATAGGAGTGTTGGGGTTGGACAATAACACCGATGTCACTAGTGTCAATTTTTATTTATCTTGTCTAGGGCCATTTTGAATTCCAATGATCATTTTCCTTCACTTAATGAGTCTTATCCTCCCTTTTAGCTTCATCCTTAAGTTTCTCAATGTCAACCAAATACAAATAGATCTCTCAAATTAAAAATAAAGGGTCTCTTATATAAAGGACTTCAAGAGGCATTATATATCTAGCACTTACTACTTTGGCACATTAGACATAATAAAAATTAGTCAATAGTATAGGTCAACATTATGCATCACACATAGACTTGCATGCTTGATCAAGGAAGGGCCTAGGCAAAAGTCATTCTTACATATATCATGCATGTTGATTATGCACATTCCCTAAGGGAGAACTACATTTGATCTGAGACCGTAGCTTGAGGGTTAATGTAGGTAGTGATCAAGATAGCAAGGGTTTTAGATCATGCAATCATTTTTCCCCTAACCTAATTTTTCCCCATTTTGTTTTTGAGGAATTTTTTGTTTGCATGTGTGTAGATGAATATAGGGTTTTGGAGATTAAAATGAACCTACAATGAGCTTTGTTGACTTTTAGCCTCCAAAATTTGGTACATAGGTTCACACTGACCTGGTGAAAGAAACCCAAAAAATTAAGATCCTTAAGACAACAGTGGTGGAGGTCAACTATAGCACTAGTGCCACTCCTATCCACTTTTAGTATTCCTATCCAATCATAAAACAAAGGCTAGATGTAGATTTTAGAGAGTGTCCCAGTCCTGCATCTTAATTTCTAGCTCCTAAATCATCCATTTCAACCCATTTTTAGATAAGTTTATTTCTCTTCCTCGTGTTATTTACTTGATAAAAATCCATATTTTACCACATTAAACTAGATTTTTTACTTACTCCAAACCCCTTATTATTTAGAAACTAAACACTAGTTTCCCAAAAGTAATAAAACATTTGGTGAACCTGACTTACTTCAAACAAATTTGAAACCCTAGGTACACTTAGGGTTTTTCCTTCATATTTTGTGAAAAAAATTAACTTTCAAATTTTTTATTTTCGTATAATTTTTTTGTGCATTTATTATATCCAAAATTATTTTTAGAATTTAAAATTATTGTATAATTTTCAAAAATTCTAAAACCGTAGCTCAAAACCCTAGATTTCCAAACTAGGTCCTCAAACCCCAAGCCTTCCTTGCAAATTTTAGAAAAAAATTTGGAATTTTAAAAAATTGTTTACTTTGTCAAAAATAATTTCAAAATTTCAATATTCGTAGTTTTCTTGTGCAAAAATTTAAATTTCAAATTTTTTTTTTTGTATAAAGTTTTATGCATTTATCCTATTCAAAATTATTTTTAGAATTTAAAATTATTGCATAATTTTGAAAAATTCTAAAACCCTAGCCCAAAACCTTAGATTTTCAAACTAGGTCCTCAAACCCCAAGTTTTCCTCACAATTTTTAGAAAAATACTTTGGAATTTTTGCAAATTGTTTGGATAGTCAAAAGTATTTTCAAAATCTCTATGTTCATAGTTATTTTTGCATTTATTTTCTTAATAGTAATTTTTAATATTCTCTTTGGTGAAAGAAATAAAACGGCCACTAAGGTACTTCTTCCCTTTCATCCCATAGATCAATCTTTAAAATTTTCTCATAATTATGACAATGAATGGACAAATTTTCAAAATTGCACATTAGTTAAAAATATGGAAAATGATTTCATTTACAATGAAGATAACTACTATTATTTTAATGAGGAATATGATGATATACGTGATAGTGATAGTGAAGTACAAATAGATGCATCTTCTTCTTTCAAATCTATCTATTTTATTCCCTCTTCTAAAGAAAATAATTTTGATAAATAGGAAAGATATGTTTCACCTCATTCTCATATGCACAATGCACCAAATGAACAAATTAGTCATGCACTTCCAAGTGAACATTTTATTGGTGATAATTTGCTTCCATATGAACTCTCTCTCTCTCTCTCTCTCTCTCTCTCTCTCTCTCTCTCTCTCTCTCTCTCTCTCTCTCTCTCTCTCTCTACTTCTATGTTCTAATTACAACAATATAAATGCAATAGAATCAAATTACCAATACATAGTTCAAATGATATATCTCATGTTCTTAACTCTACTTTGTCAAAAGAATGTCTAAATGATAACTATCTTTCTCTTACTTTTCATGAAAATAATGCATGTATTCCATCCATGGATAACATACATGCACATGATATTCCACTTTCAAGTGATACTTTATTGCATATTTGAAAAGAATTAAATTATTCTCTTACACCTCTCTCTAGTTGCACTACAAGTGATAATGAGTATGACAATGAACACGCAAATGAATATGAAAATGAGAGTGATTACGAACAATATACCAATGATGACAATGCATGGAAGAATGTTGATTATTATGCACATAGTGAAGAAGAATATGCATCTCATGTTTCTAACTCTTCCCTTACTCTTCTCAAACATAATGCACTTCCAAATGTTGCTTCTAATGCTATGCATGATTATATTTCAATTAATGCACATGTTCATGCTAATAGCATATCCTCTACTCAATTAGAATGTGATACACTAAAACATAAAGATATGAATGAATCTCCCAAGCCACTCCTCACTACAATAGAACCTAGTTTTCACTTTTCACCTAAAGAGAATGGTAGCTCACATCCCTCTAGTAAGGTCCAAGTTACCATTACTCCCAAGGTTTAAGTGAGAACACCCTCTTTATGATCCAATTAATAAATGTATTATTCCCATGGCTAAAATTAAAAATCAAATTCAATGATTAAATGAATCACTTCAAGATGCTAATGTACCATCCCATGATATTATCTCTTAATGCATGTAGTTGGTGAATTACAACACCAAGTACATCTCATTACCTTGGAAAACAAGGCTTATAATTATTGGATGGATACCAATGATTTACATGGTAACTCTCTTTTGAAGACATTTATATAATATTCATTACCTAAGCATTTACATATACCATAATTGACTCACTTTTATGGAACTGGGGATCCATTTGTACACCTTCAATCATTTCAAAAGGCTTTGCCATCTCATGCGAGTCCTTTGATTCTACTCAAGTTATTCTAGTAGACATTAGTGAGAGAAGTATATAATTGGTTCTTTCATCTCATCCCCATTGGTTCCTTACACACATATGATGAATTAGAGGAGGAATTTATCAGACATTACATAGAAAACATAGTCCCTTGTGTCACATATGAGAAACTTGTAACTTTATATCAGAATACTTCAGAGCTAGTTAGTGATTATATCTTATGATTCAAGAATCACATGTTAATATTGATATACAAATTAACATATTTAGAGATTTAACATATCTTTATCAAGGGGCTTCAACAACCTCTCCTTGAACATATACAATATTAGTTAGAGTCTTCTTTCAGGCATTTATGTTATACAGTTCTAGCTATGGAAAAGAAATTGGGATTGATTGAGACAGATTCAGTTGATTAGATTACTCTAGATTTCACATTAGTATCTACATCTACATCTACATCTCATAGCATACAATATCCACCATGTCCTAAACAAGATAGGGGACCACAACCATACAAGCAATCAGTTAAGAATAGAGAACCAGTCTCTAGAGTACAACCTACAATATGCACTATAGAGAATAACATCAAAGCACCACTACAATTTGATTCAAAGCAGGATAGCCCATGTGTCATATTATCAACACTATTAGATAGGAGGCTAATCACATTTCCTTTTACTCATCAATGAGATCCACATCTCCTATAGAAACAACATCATTAGCCCTTTTGTAACTATCATCATATCTATGGACATAGAGATAATGATTGTTATGGACTCAGAGATTGCATTAGTAGATGTGTTGATAATGGCATCATAGCATTTGCATAGGGGGCACTGATATTTCCTCCACCATATAACCATAGACGTCATTCATCCATGACTAATTCATCCCAAGATATTCCTTCATAGGAATCATCAGTCACTCATCGTGAGTGTAATGCAGGTTCTAGGATAGAGCCTCATAGGAGATCTACTATTCTAGCTATTCAAAAGGTTTGGAAACTAGTACAGTGAGAAAATACTACATATAGTAGTTTATTCTGAGGAATACATACTGTAATTCCATATACATATCCAATAGATTCATAAGCATAACAACAATATACTACTCATGAGAAATATTCACTATGGATAGATTTTTTGGGTCCAATATTACATAGCAATCCACTACGGTTAAGATTAAATGAACCCACATCATAGATTACTTCTCACAAGAAACGTACATTACAAAAATATTTTCTAGGTCCTATCTCATGTAGTAATCCACTATAGTTGAGATTAAATGAGCCCTCATCATAGGTTTCAAGTCTATCTTGATTTTTGGCTCAGTCATACACATCATAGTAGAAGCCATAAAGAATATAATTATGAATAAATGAGCCTTCTTTGCAACACATAGTTTTAGTTGCACGACCAAAAAATTTACATTTTATAGAATATCCATGTACAACTATAGTTAATGCATCATAAATAGTATCAAATATAGAGCATATTCTTACATAGCATGAGCAGTATGGACACTTATTCAGTTGGCCAATAGGATTCACGTAGTGATATAACATAGAGTGATATGACACACAGTCATACTAGTTTTAGTTCTTAAGCTTCACTTAGTAGGGAAACAATGAAGCCAAAGGTCTCTCTAGCCTTTGTATTCTTAATCCACTCTCGAGGAAGTAATATGCAAATCATGCTATCTTACATCCCCACATACTAACAACTAACATTCCTAATTCCTAATAACTAT
This sequence comes from Torreya grandis, assembly GCA_037957365.1. Lineage (NCBI taxonomy): Eukaryota > Viridiplantae > Streptophyta > Pinopsida > Cupressales > Taxaceae > Torreya > Torreya grandis. Next base: position 621,929 of record JARHVA010005222.1, on the reverse strand, counting down.
CCATAGCCAAAACTAGCTTATCAGAAATCCAAATCTTACCAAATACTTTTTTACCAACATTAAACCAACTCAACTTATCCAAAAAATTTACCATTATCAAAATAACTCAATTTATCCCAACAATTTACTAATTGCAAAATCAAATTTTTTTCTTAGATATAATTACAAACCAAATAAAATTATTTACTTACATACAAATCAAAATACAAATCTAGCATCACACTTATCAAAACAATCAAATCACATATCCCATGTACCATTTTACTAGACATGTAGAGTCTCAACATCACTACTAAATCAACTACTTCTAAAACAACCATATGCAATGAATACAACAATATATTTCAAATCCCATAAGGGATTAAACATGAGTCAAAATCCAAATAGTATCCATATATATATATATATATATATATAAAATAAAGTTTTCAAAACATATACATCATATCAAGATATAATAAATCATGGATGGGTGCCATGCCCTCACTCTCAGTCTCGATCTCTCCTCTAGTACTAGTCCCATAGTCTAGCCTAACACTCGATGACCCCACACCTCCTCGAGCTCCCAAATGCCTCTTATGATTACTATCTCACTCCAAAAACTAACCATGTTCCTTGTACAAGTCCACATACCACCTCTAAATATCCATTTACTCATTCATAATCCATGTACTCACCGATCCATAATCAAGTGGAGGCATCCTATGCCTATCTAGCTCAACCCTCCGCTCATCTCTCTTTCTCACTACTCTAACATATGTAGCTATCACTATAGCAACTCTATCAAACAAATAAGCATAAACACCTAACTATTGCATGATGTATCAAACCCTCCTCCATCACATCATTAGGAACATGTAGTGTAAGCTCTCAAAGTGTCAACTCAGTGATGATCTCCTAGATCCCATCATCTTCACCTCCTCCCTTAGTAGGTGCTTCATCTTGAGCACCTCCCATTCTACTTGCATGCAAAAGTACAAACATTATGTTAGCCATATGCTTTAAAAATAATATAAAATAAGCAAAAACTTGTACACAATTCACATATAATCAATGCTTACCTCCCATCATCTAGATCAACACAGGATCCTCATACTCGAGGGCATCCCCTCCATCAATAATATATAATGGAGCCCATCAATGCCTCTACCACCGTGTGGTATATGTCTCTATGCATCCAACATCATCTACATTAGGAATATCTATAACAACATCTTGTGAATCCAAAGGTAATGGTGCTAACTCAACCTTAGTAGGCCTCCCATGAGCTCATGCCCTCGTTGGTGCCCATACACTCCTTACCCACACCCATTCTGTAGGGGGCACATCCTATGGTACCCAAAAATATCTAGTCACATGATCAAACTAAAAGTGCTCATACACTCTAACCCAAATGTCATGTAACCAATAATTAACCCTCATATACCACAACTACACTCCATCCTTGGGCCACCCAAGGAATCCTCTATAGGGCATCTATATGATATCTTGAGCCACTAATATATCTAACACTCATCTATAGGAAACTATCCTAAAAGACTAGATAGCCAACATACTCATCTACCACTCTCCAAATGGTTATAGAGGTGCCCACCTCTCCCTCGGTAATCTCATTGGTTGCATAACTACTATGTGCTCATAAGCCCAATAATGCAATAAAGTAACCATGTTCACACCACCACTAAATTCCTCTTGAGTAAACGTGTAAAGGTCCCTATATAAGTGGGTAGGCATATTCCTACCCCATGAGAACATAGTGCCATACACCTCTATATTGCACACAATCCTATACATCCTTTACACAATCGACACCCCACTCGCATCCACAGCAAAAAAATGAAGCCAACAACATGACCAACCACTTTTGTAGATGTAGAACACTTGACTACATAATAACTAATAATAATACATTGATATCACTATTTCTCTTATGTATGCCTAAGGGCACACTAGAAAAATACAAGTATGCATGATTAATAACATCCGTTCCTATGTCATCCTGCAATGTCACCCGCCATCCACTAATAAAAAATGCAAAATATTGTACACATCCTCCGTAGTAATCATAATATCTCTAGTAGGAAGATAGAATATAAATATTTCTACATTCCACCTCTCATATAAGGTGGTAATAAGATATTTATTGCATTGCATAATGCCTAGGTCACACACATGACCTGACCCTACCCTATCTATCACAACTCTCTCATCAGTTGATAAAGGTAAAAATATCAAGGTCTCCATCACTTGGCCTCTATAGAAATCCCTTATCCATATCTCACCCTAAAAACACACCTAAAAATAGAATCTATATTAGTCAACCATGCTAAGGAAAATAGGTAAACAACACAACAATAGGAAACAACTCAAAAACTCACAAAACCAACCCTAGTGGACAATAACACTACAAAAGGACACTAGCATTGGACAATAGTGCCATAACCTAGATAGTAGTGTTGAACATTGGATAAGAGTATTGAATCCTAGATAGGAGCATTGGAACTAGTGGAAGTTTCCTAAAACACTTCAAAACAACTCAAAAACATAAAAAATAGGCTTATAAATAGGTAAAAATCACATGTTTCAATTACTTACTAGGGTAATCTCTCCACCAGCCTCAATTTGGGCTGCCAACTACTCAAATAGGGTCATGATAGGTAATCATATCCTTGGCATATCTCCAACTCCATAGCTCAAAATCTCAACATAGTCAACACACAAATGAATCAAGAATCAATCCAATTCTCCTATATCAAACAACTTTCTCATTTAAAGGAAAATACCATTTTTATTATGACTTCAACCTTTTAGCTCCATTTTACAAACCATTTTGTTCCATGGAATCATAAAAATAATGCCTTTGATATCACATTAGCTTTGCTCTCTTACTGCATCATCTGCCTACTGTGGTACACACATCTCTATACCAACTTTTTACCTAGATATACAATTTGGTCCCAACCAATCAAAGACCCATTCAACTATTAAACAATGCAACCTAACTAATCAAAATATCATTTAAATTTCAAAACAACTTAGTCTAATCAATAAAAAAACTTCTCAATTAATTCAAACTATACCAACCTATCTTTTATCATTACACCACTAGTCATCACTTTTGGCTCAAACTCCTCTATCACGAGATCTCATCCCTATCCCAAAAAGGGGGGCATCATTCCTACTATTCTTATTCCTACACTTATCTAGCATGCGTATCCACTCTCATATATGAATACACCATGGCTCATACACCTATAACATTTATATTATTAGATTCAGCTTAGATTAGTCAAGACATACAATGATTCAGATTACATGGGTCATTCAAAATTACTCAGGACATTCAAAGGGACATACCTCACTTTATAGATTAAGTCAGATATATAGTGGTTCATATTATATGGATTCATAGTTATTTTTATGTATATTCAGACTAGATACCATATTTTGGGGCATTTACATTACTACACATCTCATACATACAACTTCATATAACATGACATAGGTACACGACCAGATAGCAGATTATAGGCAAGTGCAAAGTACATTGTTTTGATCTCTAGTTTTGCACATGGAACATGGAACAATAGATCATTTGACATGTGGTTATACAAAATTTTAGACTTTATATATGCATCAATTACATGCCGCATTTGGGGGCATGACATAGATGTTCATGTTCTTCACCATCTAGGATTATACAGATTGGAATAACAAGACATACCATTCTCTTCTTGCACATTTATCAAAGTTTTAGATTACACTCAGTTGTACCTAGGTTTTCACTAGGTTGGACCATATGATCATCTATAGTGGTTGGTCCATAGTATTACTCAGACCCAGACTACACAAGTTTGTGTGGGATAGAGGATAAACATTGGTTTTGGGCCTCTGAGCACTTCTCAATTCCAGTTCAGATTGTTCAGAGTGGGGGCATGATATATTTTTCTATTCACAATATATATATTCTATGCACACATTCTAGATTACATGAGTTTATGTGAGATAGAGGATAGACATTGGTTTTGGGCCTCTGAGCATTTCTCATTCTAGTCAAATTCAACATAGGGGAAAAGCATTGCCTTCCTTCTCCATGTTATATAGATTCCACTTTTAGATTCAGTACATGAGGCATCTATTTCAAGGATTACTTATTTATCTATGCACTATTTAGCTCTTCATCCACTTCCCTAGCTAGGAAGTGAGTTGGACCCTTTTTTAACACACTTATCTCCATGTATGTAGGTTCAAGTATGCATTTTATTTTCTTTATTTTACACTAGTACTTCATTTCATTGCATCACTAGATTAAAAGAGGGGAAAATATATACACCCTAAATTGTTCAAGCAATCACACATATCATGTCTTTTCATAGTCCTTCACATGAGACTCTAACTAGAGAATATGAGCTTTTTTCACATTTAAGCTGTCTTTTGTTTTATTCATTTTGGTCTTGTTCTATGCTTAAGTCAACATTTTACCTATTATTTATCTTCCTAAGCCTTTCAAATAGTCATTCCACCTCAACTAGGTTAGGTTTTCTATCTTTTTCCATCCTCCCAAGTCTTTAGACTATAGGACAAGAGTACTAGGTTTAGACTATAACACTGGTGCCATTAGTGTCCATTTCTAACACTCTTGTCCAGGGCCATTTTGAGTTCCAACAGTTAGTTTCCTTCACTTAATGAGTCTTAGCCCCTTTATTAGTTTCATCCTTATGTTTCCTAATGTCAACCAAATAAAAATAAAGATCTTAAATTTGAAATAAATATTCTCCTATATAAAATACTTCACAAGGCATTTTATATCTAGCACTTTTTACTTTAGCACATTAGACAATAAAAAAATTAGTCAATAGTATACTTCAACATTTTGAATCACACATAGAATTGCATGCTTGATCAAGGAAGGGCCTGGGAAAAAATCATTCTTGCATTTATCATGCACATTGATTATGCATGTTCCCTAAGGGAGAACTATATTTGATCTAAGACCCTAGCTTGAGGGTTAATGTAGGTAGTGATAAGGACAATACGAGTTATAGATCATGTGATCATTCTTATTGTAACCCAATTTTTTCCCCTTTTGATTTTGAGGTATTTGTTGTTTGCATGTGTATAGATGAATACAAGGTTTTGGAGATTAAAATAGACATACAATGAGTTATATTGACTTTCAACCTCTGAAATTTGGTACACAAGCTCACACTAACCTAGCAAACAAAAACCAAAAAGATTAGATGCTTAGAAAAATAGAGGAAAATGTGGACTACAGATTCAGTGCGACTCCTATCCACTTTTAATGCTCCTATCTAATCATATAATGAAGGTCAGATCTAGATTCTAGATAGTGTCCTAGTCTTGCATCTCAATTTCTAGCTCCTAAATCATCCATCTCATTCTATTTCTGGATAAGTTTATTTATCTTCTTGATGTAATTTACTTAATAAAAATCTATATTTTACCATATTAAACTAGGATTTTCCCTTACTCCAAACCCCTTATAATTTAGAAACTAAACACTAGTTTTTCAAAAATAATAAAACACACACACACACACACACACACACACACACACACACACACACACACACACACACACACACACACACACACACACACACACACACACAAAACATATATGTATAATGAATAATAAAATTAATTAATAGTTACAAATTACCTTTATATAGGTATAAACTGTAGGCACACTCTGATCAACACACATGCTTATCTGGACTCCACAAACCTACTGCAACATAAAAATAGTTCATATACATTAAATTACCTTTTAAATTATACAAATATTTTAAATTTAATAAGTCTGAATTTTTTTTGTAATGAGTAAAATATTAAACATTACTAGGAAGTGTTGGTCAAGGTGAGTATATGAAATATAGATGGATGAAACATAGAAATATCAATACCATCTAGGCCCATGGAAAAACCACTATGTGTGGACTACATGAAATCTTCTTCATCCTCATTAGGTTAAGTTTATACAACACCAAATGATTTGTATAAGTGATCTCATTACATAGTATCTCTAGATGAAGCCTCACCACATCCACCCTCCCCAAGAGGAGTATGAGAAACCTAGCTTGTATGCTAGATGAAGGTGTTAATAAATACCTTAAGTGCATGCAAGGATTTGATCTCTATAGTCTCGTGACTATAGATTTTAGTGTGTTAGGAAGATGGGGTTTGTCAACATATGCTCTCACTAGTTGATTAAGTGCACATCGTGCTCCTAATGTATCCTATGTAGAGCCCTTTACCCTACCCCGAAACTCTAAGAAATCAAAATAATTTGGGATTTCATTCAAAATAAACTCAAAATAAATTTTCTCATAAAATAGAGTGAGATCTAATTATTGTTACAAGGTGGGTGATCAAAGATCATCCACCATCAGTCCCAAAAAAATTTCTTGATTAAAACATGAGTGTACTAATTTGGAATCTATTTGGTTGTCACATTAATCAATGCACTAGTCTTCTAATCAATGAATAAGCACAAATTTGGGCTTTGGTTATATGTTTATCTTTCACAATTTCTACTAATAGTTTGTTAAAATAATATATCCTAAATTTATTTTTATAGTCATCCCACCTATCAATTTGACCTATTAATGACTCAACCTAATCTACTAATATTTGTAGTGTGTTTACCAAGGAACTTTAGTGGGGCTTGTTTGAGTGTGTATCCCTTAATGACCTAATCGGATTTTCAAGTTCAAGCTTATTTTATACTATGTGGCTTACCAAAATCCTCTTAACTACCTTGGGGAGATTGAATAACTACAGGAGGGCTAGGAAGGTTTTGTGGGGGAGGAGGGATAGGAGGGTTTTGCATGTGAGGGATTGGAGGTTTAGGAGAGATATGAGGGTTTTAGGGGTTAGGTGCTAGCACATTAACCACTGCACATGAATATTTATGCATTGAAAAACATAAAAATAATTTTAATAAAAATATATAAAAATTTAAAAAACTAGGGTCTAATTGCATTAAAAAATGTTGGATTACCCATACTTCAGTGTGGTATTGTCCAATCAAAGGGTGGGTGGCTCCATAATGTGAAATTTTGCTTGTTCAAACTTGATACTCCAAAATGCATGTTTGGTCTTTCTTATTTTGATCATGGTTTCTCTTGTGTGAAATGCCAAATGATTTAACTTTCACATTTTATTATTATATAAAATTACTTATGTAATTTTTATACATACATGATTTTTACATGTTATCCTTGAATTTAGCCAGCTCAATTCATGGGATAACCCCTAAAAAATTTGTTTGTTTCATAGCCCACAAGCTCTAAACATGCAAAATGAGGATAATCATTACCTCTTTGTGTTTGTTTTTCCTTTCAAAAAAGTTAGTTTTTAAGGGAATTTTATTTTCAATGCAGTTCAGAGAATTTTATTTGAATTACACCTTTTCAATTTGGTGCAAATCAAAGAATTTTTTTTGAACTACACCATTGTGTGCACTAGCAGATAAATTCTTCGATGTTGCACTTATTCTAATTTTTCACGTGTAGGAGCACTATTTTTCTTTGACTTTTCATGTGCAAATTCAATGTTTTTCTTTGCTCCTACACCCAGGTCCACCACTATGTTGGTAATTAATTTCACTTTAATTACCCCTCTTATATATTTTAACCCATGTATATTCATTTTTACCATTTGTCTTCACTATTTTCAAGCATGAATACATCCTATACCACCATTTTTGAGCTTGATTGCACTTCTTCTCATTATCCTCAATTTGTTGTTTTCATCGATTCTTCGTGCGCTAGGGTTCTTCATCATCATCTATTTTCATGGCATCTCAGGTAATTTTTTTTCTTGTTGTTTTTGTTAATTTTTGTTCCTTTTTCTTTCTTCTTTCTTCATGTCTTCTTTCAATATTTTTGTTTTTCCCTCAAAATCCCTAACTCTCTTAGTTCATTTTAGAGAATTTTATCTAAAAGGCACCAAGGGAAATTTTTCATATACATTTTGTCATCGGGTGCATTTCGGAGAAAATTCTTTGAAGTGCACATTTCTTTATCCAATATACTTTGAAAAAATTCTCTAAAGTACATAGATCATCATCTCAGTGTACTTCAAAGAAAATTCTCTAAAGTACATGATTGTTCACCTTTTTGGTGCACTTCAGAGAAAATTATCCAAAGTGTACATAGTCTGGTACACTTCAGATAAAATTCTCCAAAGTGCATATTGCATTCCTTCTGGTGCACTTCAGAGAATTTTCTTTAAAGTACACCAAATGAAGTGCACTTAGGAGGAAATTCTCTGAAGTTCACTAGAAGCATGTAATATGTACTTTAAAGAATTTTATCTGAAGTGCCTATTACATGCCTTCTGGTGAGCTTTGGAGAATTTTCTCTGAAGTGCACTTCATTTGGTGCACTTTAGCAAAAATTCTTTGAAGTGTATGTTATCCCATTTTTGGTGCAGTTCAAAGAATTTTCTCCAAACTACATCGAGTGTTGGTTTTTATGTAGTTCATAGAAAATTATCTGAAATACACCAAAAATGGGGATAACATGCACTTTGGAGAAAATTATTCAAAGTGCATGTTATCCCCATTTTTGGTGCAATTTAGAGAATTTTCTTCGAACTACACCAAAACCAACACCCGGTGTAGTTTGAATAATTTTATTCAAACTACACTTTTTACCAAAAATGAGAAAAAATGCTAACTCTGGAGAAATCAATTTTTTTTGTAGATACTTTATCAATGTTAGAAGATTCCCTAGCTAAGAAGATAATGAAGTATAAATTTCAAGTCATATTTCCATCATTTGCAGTAGATTCTAATGTAGATCAAATTAGAGATACATAGATTGGTCATGTTGGCATGGCCAAATTATTGCAAAGGTTAGGCAGAGATCCCATTGCTCCTCATATGAAACCTATTCTTAACAGTGAGATACATCTAGCAGTTGCATTTACTATTTCAGCTCAAGATATGGAGTTTGTCTTAATAGCTACTTCCCACTTTGACAAAAAACTAGGTCAGTCAAAGATGCCAATGGAAAAGTGATAATTATACTAGATGTAGAATAATTTGATAAAGGTTTTTATCTTTTGAACATTGAGGAATTCTTAGATATAAGTGTGGAAACAACCTAGGATTATTATGACAAGAATACTGAGAAATGCAAATTGGTTGAGGACACCAAGGCATACAATTATAAAATGGCCAACTTTTTTTTATCAAAGTGAATTTATGGAGGAAATAAGATATTTAATCACTCTCCTAAGTAGGGTCAAATGTTTTCCCATATCAAATATCTTTCAAGAATGCATGTATCACTACATTTTTATCATTAAGAAAAATAAGCAGAGAATTTATTGGGTAAGTCATATTAGTGATGCCATATGTCAGGGAATCCAAGAACAAACACACTTGTTGTAATCCCACTTGTTAGGATCTTGCTCCTTAGAAAGAGCACAATATGATTACCAAACTTAAGCAATTAAACATGTGAAAATATACCAGAAGCACAAGTAACTAGAATTCACAAATAGTACAGAATATGAGAGACAATACACTATCTTGTATTAACATTTGTACAGAAAAGAATACAATAAAGAGCCACCACACTCTTCCACCTTACAAAGGCTTCCCACACCTCAGGTGTACAGTAATTCTTTTTCAAAACACTCTCCTACCAAAAATGGTCCCAACACACAACTCACACATAGAATTGGTGTTCACCTCTCCAACCAGTCAGTAATAACCCTACCAACACCCAAGCACTCTATAATACTTCAAGTTGATCTCCCATGAACCTACAACCTGCAATTCAATAGACCATACTCACACTTGTATATCTCCTATGAGCTTGCAACAACCTGCAACTCAATGATCTTATAATGGAAGGATCTTCCTTGCCTTCCTTTCTAGCTCATTAGAGGAACTAGGAGAAACACACACTTTGTTCTCTTCACTAGCACACTTTACAATACATGCCAATGGGTTTATAAATATATCCCAGACTTGAACAATAACTTAGACTCTTAGTTTACTAAAATTATCCATGTAGCTCAAGACTCGAAATAGCCTTTACATGCAAACACTCTGTTCACTAAACTAACTGTTCGTGCAACGAGCAGTTCTAGAACACACAGGCGACCGACGTCAGTCCCTGCTTACCTGGTGCTATCGATGTTGGCTGACTCCTTGTCGATGCTGGTTTCCTTCTGCACTGATCATGACCGACGTCGGTCATGCTACCGACATCGGTGATTCTAGGTCTTCAACAACCTCCTTTTCTTTGTCTGCAACAAGTTGAAGCTTTTAGCTCCACAACCTAACAATCTCCCACTTGGAGATAAACAGCTGCAACTATACCTATACTTGTACACCGTCTAGTTTGTTCCCTTGGCTCTGTATCCCTCTTCAAGATCACTCTTGAAGACAAACCACCACACACCCTATGGTGTAACACCTATCATCCAAATCACCTACCACATCCACATCTACAAACCTATGTAGAAAATAACTTGAACTTGCATAGCATGTGCACCTGCTGCTAATCCCTGTAAGAATCCATTGAACTGCCCTCCAATGCTTCTTTCTCGGATTGGCTCCAAACTTGTGACAACTCCCACTACTTGGGAAAACTCAGGTCGAGTACATACCATGCACTTAACCTCATTATGTGAATCAAGACACTGTTTTGTGAATTGTCCAACCATCAGCATGCTAACTGGTCTCACACAATTATCCTGAAATAAAGTCAACCTATGACCTTCCATGTCCCTAGAACGCACTCATGCCAAGGAATCTTGTTGCTCCTAGATTCCTCATGACATACCTCTAAACTAGCTTTACCTTTAGTTCAACAACTCCCTATATATGTAACCTTGCAAAAAGCACATCATATAGTAATAGGATAATGTAGCTAATATTATCCAACCTGGTAAAGAGAAACACAATGATCAAACCTCCATTGCCCTGTAGCTTATACAAGACCATATATCCTGGCCTACTATCTCACATATCCATTTTTTCTCTTCTTCATCCTGAACATCCATTCGTCTCTCAGTGCTTCCTTCCAGCTGACAACTCCATCCAAACTCCTGCTTGGTTCTCCTCCAAGGAATCACATCCTCATCCATGCCAAGCTCCCACTATTTCCTAGATCTACCTGTTCTGCTTCTTTAATAACTTCTTGGTTCTTTACCATAAGTGAGCTATAAGTAGTGTAAAAAAGGGAAATGATGAATTTGAGGCTTACATACCCTTTAAGTCCTCCATATGGGTGCTTGAGACTCCTTGACAGCTTGCTGTCCACCCAAAATTCATCTCAGTGATCGATGCTGATCACATCTCAGTCTGCACCTGACCGATGTCAGTTCCCTGCAACTACCTCACTGCTGACGTTGGTTCCCCCTTACTGATGCCGGTGTTTATCTACCTTGAGTCACTGACATCGGGCTGCACATAGCCGATGTCAGTCCCTGTCTAGATGCTGATGCCAGTTTTCCTAGTCGATGTCGGTCTCTATGTTTTGCTTGTGAGAACTGACTTCTACCCGCGAGCTCCTTTTGAATCAAACCCTTGTCCAAATCACCCTTGCTCTACTCAAAATTCTTTTGCCCCTTGTACTGAACTCTATCTGTCACCTTCTCCTTGAAAACCAAGGCTTTCCTATTCTTTTCATTAACATTGGATTTTTCAAGAAACGTCACCTTCTTCTTCTGCATACATAAATCTCAATCTATGCTCTTCAAATCCGAATGCATACCCTTTGACTCAAGAACATGCATCTCCTTCTTGTTCATGTGACTAAGCCTATTAAGCCACATCTTTGAATCTACAACTGAAGTAGATAACCCAAAAAGAGAATCAGTAATACAAGTAGATAGATAAAGCGTACCTACTTTCATACCTCTTGCTACAACAAGTGCACCCTTGGTAACCTTCCAAGAGTCCGCTGTGAGAGTTACTATGCAACCCTCATCACCCAAACTTCTTATAGAAATCAGATTCTGCTCCAGAACTGGGACATGCATGACCTCCTTCAACACCCATGTGTTGTCTACAATTTCAGCTTAACTTTCCCTTTGCCAACCATCTGACAAGGCTTACCATCCCCTAAACAAATTTCTCCAAAGTCTCCCTGGACATACTCATGAAAAAATTCCCTATTTGGGGATGCATGAAAAGAGGCACCAGAATCTAAAACCCAAGATTCTACTTTATCTAAAGAACATACTAGAGCATCCTGTGCAACGAACTCTGCAACATCTACTTCTTCTTCATGTCTTCCATGCTGATCTGCTACCAACCAACAATCTTCTTTTCCCTGCTCTTTCTTTCCACATTTCTAGCAGGTTATTCTACCATACCTGGACTTGGACCTCCTACCATTAAACTTCTCCATTCATAGTCTAATGTCTTATACCATTTCTCTACTCCCACTCAAACAGAAACCCCTGTGAGTAACTTGTAATCAATACACACTAACCAGATCTAATCCAACCTATTAGTATCCCAACCAAAAGCTCTGATACCAGTTGTTGGGGAATCCAAGAACAAACACACTTGTTTTGATCCCACTTGTTAGGATCTTTCTCCTCAAAAAGAGCACAATATGATTACCAAACTTAAGCAATTGAACATGCGGAAATATACCAGAAGCACAAGTAACTAGAATTCACAAATAGCACAGAATATGAGAGACAATACACTATCTTGTATTAAAATTTGTACAGAAAAAAATACAATAAAGAGCTGCCACACTCTTCCACCTTACAGAGGCTTCCCACACCTCAAGTGTATAGTAATTCTTCTTCAAAACACTCTCCTACCAAAAATGGTCCCAACACACAACTCACACACAGAATTGGTGTTCACCTCTCCAGCCAGTCAGTAATAACCCTGCCAGCACCCACGCACTCTATAGTACTTCAAGTTGATCTCCCATGAACCTGCAACCTGTAATTCAATAGACCATACTCACACCTGTAGATCTCCTATGAGCTTGCAACAACTTGCAACTCAATGATCTTACAATGGAAGGATCTTCCTTGCCTTCCTTTCTAGCTCATTAGAGGAACTAGGAGAAACACACACTTTGTTCTCTTCACTAGCACACTTTACAATACATGCCAATGGGTATATAAATAGATCCCAGAATTGAACAATAACTTAGACTCTTAGTTTACTAAAATTATCCACGCAGCTCAAGACTCGAAATAGCCTTTACATGCAAACACTCTGTTCACTAAACTAACTATTCGTGCAATGAGCAATTCTGGAACACACAGGCGATCGACGTCGGTCGACTCCCTGCTGATGCCGGTTTCCTTCTGCACTGATCATGACCGACGTCGGTCATGCTATCAATGCTGGTGATTCTGGGTCTTCAGCAACCTCCTTTTCTTTGTCTGCAACAAGTTGAAGCTTTTAGCTCCACAACCTAACACCATATGCCACCAAATTTGTGAAGCAAGTTATTTTTTCAAGTTCTATATGAATTCTTATTTTGTTTATGTCGTAGCCTTCATGATGACTGTTTTAGGACTGCCCAGTGTTGGTGAAAGGAATAAAATTCATGTTTATGAGTATTATCCATAGTTGACCCTTAAAGAAGGTATCAAACATTTCATAAGAGTTAATGATACATTCTTATACCAATTCATTTGTATTTTTGAATAATAATTTGAGAAGAAAAGGGCTTTAGATCAGACATGGGCAATAGTGAATAGGATTAGTTGCATTTTCCTTCAGTTCCTAACTTTCACCTATATCATAGTAGGTGGATTTAATGAACAACCTTACATGCTACCTAAATACCTAGGTGATAAATTGATTGTAATGGAGATATGTAGACAAATGTTGAACTTACACAAGAAGTAATCATATGCACATAAAAGAGGATTCAAGTTTCCTATAAGCATTGGCCAGTACACCATTTTAACTACTCCTAAGGCTATGCCAATTGAAACTAAGATGCAATGGATCACCCTTAAAAGGCATAAAAGTAGAAAAGATATTGAATAGAGAATGATGAAGGAAAGCTAAAAGGCAATTATGTTCATGTGCACAAGATTGAAGATATTTGGGCATAATGAAAAACTAAAGAAGATGTAAAGAGACTTGACTACAGTCATCTTACTGCTGATCAAATTCAAGAGTTGCGATTTGCCAACATTCTAGTTGACCTCTCTAACGATGAGAATATATTGGATCCTTCATATGAAGGAAATCAAGTTGATTTTATTCCTATTACTTCAATCCAATGGTCTATAAAAGAATGCACATCTATCTAAGAGAGATTTCAACCCATATTTACAAGAACTAATGCCTAGTTGGAATCTAAGGGTATTAAATAAAAATATTTCAAAATAGGGTCAAAATAAGAATATGATGAAGATACTGCAAGGAAATGTGAGGAATTAAGGACAAAAAATAAAGGCCTCCACGTCTACTCAAAAACCAAGATTTTTATTTGTAAGTAAAGGAAAGAAGGAAAAAAGAAGCTAGTGTTAAAAAAAATGTGCAAATAGAGACACAAGAAAAACCAAGTGTGAGTGAGGTACCTCCTCAATCAATAATTGTGTAACCTTCAGCTCAGTAGTCTCCATAAGTTGAGTCCACACAATCAGAAGTTCCTATAGTTGAGGTTTCTCAAACATCAGTTTCTTAGGGGACATTCTCTATAATTCCTTCTATTAGTACATCTGTACCAATTGTTTCTATTTTTGCTCAAACTATTCTTTCAGTTCCACCTTCTCCTCCTAGTTCCACACTTTTTCAAGTCCCTTCCCAAGGCACTCTGGATCAAGATTTTAATTCTTTGTCCAATCTACTTAGTCATACAAAGTCATTGGGATCCCTGACCAATCTATACTTCACTCAACAAGATATGGATAAATCCATGTCCACATCTTCTGTTAAAGTGATGACTCAAGCTCCTATCACCCTAATGTCCAAAAAATTATCAGACTTGAAAATAACTTTCATGCCAACCCAAACCCCACCAATAATAACCACCATTCCATTAGTGTCAACCTCGCTATTAGATACCTCTACCATTGCACTTTCCATTACACATACTTCACAAACCATTATCCCTCCCCAAACATCATAATCATTGGTTTCTTATACTCAAAGAGATTCATCTCCTCTTCCCCCATGGCTAATTGCTCAAACACCTAAGAGGAAAAAATAGGCTATTTCATCTAATTATTTTGATCTTGAACAAATCATCCTAATAAAAACCAAAATGACAAAGAAGGACAAAACTACGTCAAGGCTAATTTTTAAATCTGGGCATAAGTATGCTGAAGTTGCAGTGCCTCCCAAAGATAGAAACATTGAATATATTCAAGCATCTGAATATGTAGTAGGATGGATTGATCTTGAGAAACAAACTTATGAAGGTGTGAAAGAAGATTTACAAGTAGTGATGGATTCTTTGATTGAAAGATATGATAAAGATAAGAAAATCAAAGATCAACTCAAGATATATGTAGAAAAACTCACTTTTATTTTACTAAAAATCACTCAACCTTCTAAATCCATTGATCTTGTTGTGCATGAAAACACTGAAAGAGCTATTAAACTTGGAAAAAAAATTGGGTCTCAGGATCATGCAGTTAATGCTTGGGTTGAAAGGTTAAAAATATAAGGTATTCAAATGTTGCATTCTACTATTGAATTTTTAAAGAACTTGAGTGAATTCAAAATATAAATTCATCAAACAATTAAGGCACTCACTTAAGATTTGGAGTTGACTGAAAAAGATATTGATACATGGAATCAACTTTGCCAATTCAAACTAGAGCTATTGGTTGAGTAGAAGATCATTCCAATTAGAAAAATGTTTATTGAATACAGGGAGGACATGAAGAACAGAAGAAAGGTTCTTGATAATCTGATTAAAGATCTATAAGAGACTAAAGATATATGTGATAATAAGATATCATATCTTATATAGATAATTAAAAAATTCCCTTGTTAATTTAGGAATGATTCTCAAGAAATTCTTCCTATGGAGGTTGTTACTTAAGAATTTACATCATTGCTCTAAGTAAAATTTGAGACAGGTACTTTCATGCTGGACTCCATCAATGAATTGATTGAATTTTAGGTCATCTTCAATAAACTACAAAGAATCATGGACAAGAGCAAGGATCTCCTAGTTAACTTAGAAGATTCAGTTATAAAGGTACATGCCATATCCAAGAGTACATTTGACCCAGATAACAATGAAGTCCAAACTATTTTGAATAAATATAAGGAATTTATAGAAAATAATAAAAAAGAAGAAATAACCTATGTCTAAAGACACTTTGTTTTTGTAAATTTTCATGTGTAATTTTGTTTGGTGCATTTTACACATAGGAAAAGTACACAGTCCTAAGTCAAATAGGACTTTGTCAATGAATAAGTCAATGTAATTATGTTTTTTCCTATTTTTGTTCATAGCTCCTCTCTATAAATAGGAAGATGCTCTTTTTAAATGGATCACCAATTGCTAGAGAGGGGAAATGCTGCTAAATTGAGAATCAATTTTGAAACTTTGTGTTCATATTGTAAATCTCGAATTTCATTCAATATAAGAAAATCAAGTGATGTTTCAATCTTTGTGTTGAGATAAACTTGTGGTGCGTTGGAGATGTTCTTATGCCTTTTTCATTATGCTTTCTTGTGAGTTGATTGAGTTGTGGTATATAATTTCTATCATTCAGAAGGTGCCAGTAAGCTGATTTTGGAGTCTTTGAGCTACTTTTTAGTTACTGGATTTTTTTTTCTCATTGAAAGTGAATTACTAAGGATACTTTGGGATACTAGCTATTCAAGTTATATAATTTCAATCTTTGTTGGAAATAAGGTGAAGACTTTGGTTTTCACTTTATTCTATCTTTTAAGTTCACTCTACTAGTATTGTTCTTGTTAATCTTTGACTAAAAAATCCGAATACCAATAATATTTGGTTCATAAAATGATTTTAGATTTTAAAAATATCTCACAAAAATTGAAAGAATTTTGTGATTGAACATCAATTCTGAAAAAAAGAAGAATTGGATGATATGAAAACACCCACTATGATAAAATTATTGTAAATAAGTGTAAATAATTAAGTGTTATGTTAGTTAGAAATAAAAGGGAGCCTCCCCTTTCATAGAGGAGAGATTTTATCTCATCATTATGTGGTTAGAATCACCATTTTCCTACCATTTCATCGGTAAAAAAATATTCACCCAACATTACATGTATACATTTTTACACGTACATAGTTTTTATGCATATGTGATTTTTAGTCATATGTGGTTTTTAGGCATACTTGGTTTAGCCTTGATAACCACCGAGGCTAATTTAAATAACTGTGTACATGATTCTAATAACCCCATACACAGAACAAATTTTTTTGGGGGAAAGCAAAATTTTGTTTGCTTTTTGGCACCCCAACTTCATGCATACACCCTTTAACTAAACTTATGAAAAATTCAAGAATACTAAAAATAATATTTATAATAAATTGTAAACTATTCATCATTTAGTATGGGTAGAAGGCCACTCCAAGTAGAGAGGTTCTTGATAGCAAACGTATCTAACAATGTCAGACATATCCTAGAGATTCACAGATAATTATCCCAAGAATTACATTAGTTTTAAGATGGTATAAAGAGGTTTAAGTAGTAACTTGGATATTTATGTGTGATAGAGATGGATAAGAGAGGGTCGAGTGCACATATAGATAATTATCTTAAAGGAATGATGAATAAGAGTCATATATTTTGGATAAATTCAATTAATTTAGGATGTGTCAAAACTTAACATTATCAAGTACATGTGACCAAATTTAAGTTTCTCAATCCCCTCCCCCCTCCACCCTCATGCCACACTTTACTCTAGTAATGAAATATTTAGAGTAAATTAGAAAGAAATAGATAAACATGAATGTATACAACACACATTGTCTTTGATAAGATAGTCCAATTATGTAGGGAACTTATTTTATCAAACCTTTCAATAGAACATTAAGTATCATTTATCAATATTTTAAATTTACCAAATTTGAACTTTAAAAATTGAAAAATTGAAAATATAGGAATGAAGGATTACACATATAGGGATATGAAACGATATGGATTTGTAACATATAAAATATGATGAAGTAATGGAGAAATATTTGCCATTTTTGATGCACTTAGAGAGATGTTTCTTTGTTTAAACCATTGGAGAATTGAGAGTGATAAAGTCCTAATTTTGAATGACTAATAAAGCCCTTGAGTTGGAAAGAGGGATAATCCAACTCTCATGAATGGGAAAATGTACCTAATGTATTAATAAAAAGAAGGTGTAACCACAATGGTTTTTATAGAAGTGATGCTAAGGCCATTGATTATCAATAGACTCGAATTTACACCACCCATAATAAAATATAGAACAATATAATGGGTTTAATAGTAATGATTCCAAGGTTTTTATTTATCTCTAGAATCAAATGTACATTACCCGTAACAAAAAAAATAACAATATTGTGGATAGATATCAAATATATTTGCATGATCGAAAGATAATGAAGATTATTCATGCCCCCATAATGATCTCAATGCTAGTAGACTTGAATTGAAATACAAATCATTTGAATTTAAAATTTTAAATGTATTGTAGTAGATATGAATGAATAAATAAATATCATTTATTTTGAACTTTTAAAATGTATACATGTTGATGAGAGAGTATCATGCCCCCTGAATCTATGCCAAATGATATAAAATTCCATGCATCTATATGATGAATTTTAAATGTACGTGAAACATGTAACTTATGTTCTTTTAGTTATTTCACATAAACCCATGTATATGCATTTAAGTATGTATGAATATGTATGTTGATTATTTTCAAAGTGAGTGTCATGTGTTTGATATTTAATTGCTTTGAATATATGAAACTTGTACCTTGTCAAAATATATGATTTTTGAGTTACTTTGATTATTTAAAATATGTATTTTTAATATTTTAAATTCATATTATGAATATTTTTAAAGAAACAAAGATACCTCATGATTATATTTCCATAGTTACAACTCACTCCAAGTTGAAACACTATGTAAATAGAAAAAAATATGTAATGTATTTATAATAGAATTAAAAAATTACATTACAATGTACATCATGGAGAGGGGATATATATCTAAAATAAGATTTATCCCTCATTTTCTTAATTTTTCACTAAATTTGGCTTCTACTAAGGGTGGTGGTACATGTAAGGTGAGTAAGCATTAAATTCATACTTCTCTAGACATCTAGAAACACTAATTAGACTTAGTATAAAATATAAATACCTAAGTATACTTAATTAAATGTGCTTAATTAGTCTTTGAACAAACATATTTGAAACATTTATTATGTCCCAAATATGATTTGTATTTTCATGGAGGCTTGGATATCTAAGAAAAGCCCATTATAATAACCCTTTTTTATATAAAAGATGTAGCATGAAAGTCATTCATTTAGAAAGAAGTGTTAAGTGTATCACATGTTAAATATGTAATCGTATATCATTATGTGAACATATGGAGATTATTTCATTGTAGTATAGTTATTTTCATTGAAGCATGTATGTAACATATTGAATGTGAGGCACACAAATATCATGTCTAGATAAAAAGGAACCATATTTGAATTTAGATTATGCATTAAAATTCCATGATATGTATCATATAACCATTGATTAAACTCAACAAGAAAAATACACAATGTAATACAATGTCATGCATAAGTTCAAGGGCCACATACAAGGGACATGTTTAAATATAGTGCATACAAGAAAACATTGCACACATATGGCCTATAACCAAAAAAAATGGACATGTTCCAATATCACACATACCAAAAAAACACATGGCCAAGGGACAAACACAAATGGACATGTTAAAATGTTATGGATACCAAGAAAACATAGGGACATGGTCCATGAAAATGGACATGTACATCTATTTCACATACCAAGTAAATATTGAACACAAAGGGCCAAGGGTCACACATAATAAGGAATAAATGGATTGCTTATCATGAAAAATAATTAAACAACATCCAATGAGCATAAAGGAAGTTAAAACTAGTCTACATTGTTCATATTTATCAATGTAACATCATAGAAAAGTAGCATATCCATGTAGCACAATCTAAGATATAAGTAATTATAAATACCATTATATGATATGTAGCTTGACATGGTAGAGAGGTCATAGATAGATATAAAATGTTGATATGTAACCTATAGATTAAGATGGCACAATCATATGCATGGACAATGGGTCAAAGAGAGTCTAACATCTAAGAATCCATGTAGATGTGTATGTCCTGCATCCCTCATATACTTCATGAAATTCACGTGTGTATGAAAAAGGAATAATGATCTACCAAAATATGTAATAAATAGAATATGCAAATAAGTTAAATAACAATTCATATCAAGTACAACCTTAGATCTTGGTTTTTTATTTTTTGGAAATATTTTGAATGTTTTTATATTTTTGAAATATTTGATTTTTTTGTATTTTTAAATTTTTTTCTTATGTTTAATACCAATGCAAGTGCACGATGTTCATAGGGTTATTCATAGGTTTCCATTCAATTATAGACAAATGATAATGTCATATACCTAGTTTTTCAATAACCACAAATGGACCCAACCAATTGGGTTTGAATTCACCCTTAGTTTCTCTTCCTACATTAGTATTATTTTGATTCTCATTTAGCACTAAATCCCCAATTTAGAATTTAGAATATTATTTTTATATGCTTGTTTGATGTGAGCATGATAAATTTTGAGATGTTTGATAGTTTATTTGCACTTGTCATCGATAATTTATAAATCATGTAACCATTTTACCGATAATCATTATCCTTAATGATGTATTTTAAATAGACCCACAAAGAATGAATTTTCAACTCTAAAATGAGTATTGCCAAGAATTAGGAGTGGGACAATAAGTTTAAAAACTAGAAAGGGTGGCTAAGTAGTGTGAAATAGGTGAAAAATGGTAAACACCACTTTGAGTGATAACTAAAAACATTTATTTTTGTACAAACCCATTAGTGCAATGCAGGAAAATCCACCAAATTTATAATACAGTACATTTTATATGGATTTGTTTTGGGATGAGACAACTGTTTAATTATGGGAAGTCATTAGTAATATTCATATAAGTAAGAAAAAATAGAGTATGTATGAATGACAAGTTTGTGAGGTGTAGTATTTATATATCATTTTTTGTGTATGCAAAAAGTGTTTGTATATCAAAAATTTGAAGAAAATAAAAGGACTCTTTTTGGGAAACAACTGAAAGATTTGGGATGTGAAGTGATAGATTAGTTTTGTGTGTGTGTGTGTGTGTGTGTAAATGAAAATATCCCCAAGTTTATGATATAATAGAGATCATTTCATGGTTTTATTGAAATATTTTTGTGTATTATTTTTAACTCATTCATTTCTTTATTTTATTTGAAACTTTTAATTGATATAATTCATGGTTGTTACTTAGGAATTTTTATACATTATAATAAAAATACACTAATTTTAGGTGTAAATAATGATTCATATCATCATGTCCCTGCATGTGTTATGAATCTAAATTTAATTCACACAAACAATCGTTAGCTTGTTATGATGGATTTTTACAAGAAGGTCTGCTAGTAGATTTAAATTTTGCATATAATTCTTGAGGAAACGCCTATAGAGTGTATCAATTAAACTCATATAATTATAAATATAATTAGTATTTTATTATGTTAGGAGTGCTTGATATGGATTGTGGATCTTATTGAGTTCCATAAATCTCAACAAGCACACACATAACAAGCACCCTGATATAAAATACTAAAATAAAAATGTTAATATCCAAAATAAAGGATATGTTAAAATGTAATAAACAAAACACATAGACATGAATAATTTCAAAAACAAGGCACATTTTCAAATGTCACAAACATGTAGTGCCAAGGGCCAAAATAAATGACATGTTCAAATGTTGCACACAATACACAAAATCTCATAGAGATGTATCAATCAAGTATTTTACACAAGGGACAAGGGATAACCCAATATAAAATCAAAGGTATATAAAAATAAACAACATCAATGGAACACATAATTACCAAAGGTAATCTATAGTGTTCATATGTAATGTGATAATATCCTATAAAATAGCATGTTCATATACACTATATAAGATAAAGATATTAGAATTAAATTTATTGATAAGATAAAATCTCAACCATATATGGGTTATATAATTATAACACTTACATATTGTCATATATGAATAAGATGGACCAATCCTAGTAAGGCTAAATGATAGATGAAAGTACAATATATTAATCCTTATAAATGTTTGTTTGTCCTAAAAACGCTCATGGATACTAATAGAATGCATTTGTGATATGGAATGAATATGTTATCTACTAATAATTGGATAAATAACATAATGTAAATATGTAAATTAGATTACCAATCATGCCCAACTCCTGATTTTGGATTTTTTAGAATATTTTCATGTTTTTACTTTTTTAAAGTATATAGTATTTTAATGCATTTTTGTAATATTGAAACCAACAAGCTTAGAAACTGAAATGAAGCAATGTGTTGAAAATAGAACAAGGAAAGAATATTTGAATAGTTCACAAAACATGCCAATGTACATATGCACTAAGAAAGGTTTGAATGGTCAAATTTGAATAAGATGCCCCCATTTTAACATTGGGAAACATGCAAGAATAGGGATAGAATGTAGTAAAATGATTGTACATTCTCATGTTGTCAAATTTACATTTATTGAAAGATGTCACATGTATGAATAAGAAATCTTAAAATTGAGAAAGTTTGCATGAAAATAGTGATTTGTCTAAGACTGAGTGAGTAATCTGAAATTTTGAATAATTAAGGCTATGTGTACGAAAAATATGAATTATGGGTAGAAAAAACTAAAGGACAAGATTTTATCTTGTTTTGGGTGATTTTATCCTATAAAAAAAATGATATAATTTCAGTGTAAACATTGCAAATAGATAAATAAATAGTACTTTTTAATAGGATTGAACACTACTTGAAGTTTTCAAAATCCAAAAAATGAAATAGAAGGGCTAAAAAGCCGACATCTCAACAAGATATAAAGGCATAGAAGAATGGATAAATTGATTGCACATGAAAAAAAAATAACATGCAACATTCTAGAAGCTATGTACAATTAGACTTTTAGTATTTTCAATTATTTTAATTTTTTAAAGAGTTTAGAATATTTATAAATTCAAATGCTACCCAATGATCTCACTCATGTGGAGAGCATAAAAATATATAAGAAGTGGTAATTAGATGACTATATTTGGAATAAAAGTACTTTATGTGCATATATCATATTCATAAAATGTATCATTTGTGTTTTAACCCTCAATTATATTACCAAATTAATCTACCATATTATTTGTGTCATTCCAATCATCTTCTGCATAATTATCATCACAAGCATTCTCTTGATTTTGAAAGGATGGTATGTTACTCTTGTCCTCTTTTGTATTTGTATATGTAAAATCAACTACCCTATAATATGGTATTGAACCTTATGATTTATTTTGTGTTATCATATGTGTTATCATATGTTCTTTTTCTATGATTTTACTAGCTATATTTGCTGGAAAAATGTTTTCCTTTGTGTGTTATTGATCTAAATGTGTTCCCTCTTTTGAAATATAAATGGCTTTATTTTCATGATCAAATGTAACATAACATTTATTTCTATTGATAAATGCTCCTATTTATTTTAAACAAGAACCTCAGTGCACAACATTATATGCATTTGTATGAGAGATAACAAAGAAAGTAATATGACATTATTTTAAATCAAAAAATATTGTTAACTTAACTGGTCATAAAAATGATTTTGATGTCATATTATGATCTATATGATGAAGCTTATTCCCAAGAGATAAAATAAAGGATGTCTAAAAAAAATCTTTATAGTCCATATCCTTGACATTGGTAAATTGCTTGCCATCTATGTGGGCAATGATAATGAAAGGTTCTTGATAATAAGAAGCGATTATAATTATCTCCTATAGAAACAAACTTGTAACATTAGATTTTTTAGGTACATCTTGATTTGGAACCCATGTTGTTAGAAACCCTCAATTAAGAATGATTTATTGAATAACTGAAAATAGTTTTTGCAACTACTCTTGTAATAAGTTTTACTTTTGTAACTTCACTTGTTTTAATTTATGTAACCTTGTTTATTCCAATTTGTATTATTACACTTGTTCTTTCTCATTTTTTTAACCTTGATTTTTCATCTTGCTCTTTTATGTGTAAATCCTTGGCAACCATATTGTATCTTTGGAATTTTTATGCACATTTTCATTTTGACCTTCCTTTGAGAGAAATTATTTTAATATTTTATCTTTTTCTTGATTTTTTCTTGCATTTTCACTAAATTATTTTTTAGAATATCTTCATTTTGGATGTATTGCTTATATAATTTCTCTTTAATATCTTGTTCATTTTGTAGGTTTTCTTTCTCTAACTTGTCCTTTTGTATCCAAAATTTCTATTTAGTATACAAATTTAATGATGTGAGTTGGTTGCTTGATTGATGTATCTATTATAATATCACCACTATTAATGATACTTTGTATTTTTTAATTTAAACTCAACACCTATCTGTATGATGCCCATGCACTCTATGATATGTAAAATATTTTTTTGATCTTCTTAGAAGATGTATAGGAGTTTTTTTATCACTTTGTTTTGAATAATTTATCTTAAAATTTCACTTGGATTATTAATAACCTTTTTCATAATTTTGAACCACTAGTTGTAGATGTATTATGTTTTAGCTTCTCATCTTGATATGAAGTCTTTTTAGGCACAAAATAGCTTTTTGATTATATATATATAAAACTAGAATACTCTATATTCTTAGTATATTTTATATTATGTTCAAGTGATATTTTATTTAAATTTAAATACTAATTTCTATTTTTCAACTCTTTTATTAAATTACTCATAATGATAATTTCATATTGAAGAGATTTACAAGCATAAATCCTTAGTACTTATGATTGGATATGGATGAAAACACCATCAATAGGAGATGTAAGAGGTGGAATGGGTTGATAAAGGACATGTTGGTTACCTTAATTTGACACTATAGGGTGGCTCAACTTACCATGTGGGATAGTGATAACATGCACCTATTTAGAGAGAAATTAGTTATTACCATCTTGAGGTTAAGAAGAGATCTTATAACATATTAAAAATATGATTATTTTATTCCCATGCCATTTTTGAATTTTTAATATTTGGATTTAATATTGTGTGTTTTAACTTATGATTTGATTCATTTTATTGCATGATTATGAATGATTTTATTGACTAGGGGAATAAAACATGTCATAAAGACTATAAATGCTTAAAATTTTTATTAATTCACTATATCCATGAAATTATTTACAAATGATAACAATATAAAACTAAAAATGAAACATTTTGAAACCCTAAAATAAAAAAAATGAAAACCCAAGAATGAAAAAAATTGAAACCCTAGAAATTTGAAGCCCTAAAGGAAAAATGGAGTTTACAATGCTCAATCAATAAAAGGATTCACCAAATGTTTTATCTAATATTGAATTAATATAATATTAACCTTAGTCATATAAAACTAATAAAATACTTATTAACATGTAAATTGACTAAAATAAGTAACAAGTAAATTTTTGACAAGTAATTTTTTCAATAAGTAGGTTCGACAGGCATAATGAGGAAAAACAAAAGAATAGAGAAAGACTTACCTTTGTTTTGGTATACTTACTTGATTTATTAAGGATGATATATTTAATTAAAATTGTTTGACCTAAATTTAACATACCTACTTTATAATTTGGTGATTATTTTCAGCTTAGGATTGGATTGACAAACTCAAATAGGTAAAATAGTCAATATTTTCCCTATTGTATGATTATTTCCTTTTTAATTGAAAATATAAAACTTTTAAAAGAGCTATAGAGGATTAAATACTATTTATTTACATTTAAAAAATATATATTTAAAATGTGCATATACCTAAAATATCTAAAACATATTTTCTTACACATGCACTAGATAGACATTAAATATAAAAAGGGGGAAATATGGGTAGTGGGAAGGGACGAGTTATCCTTAGAAAACCTTATGTAATCTAAGTGATACTTGTCTCAATCCAATGTATTTATCCATTGTAGGGATTTTTATGCAATGATTATATGAAAATCTAGATGTTTATTCTCCTAACTCACCCATGGCACAAACATGTAAATGTAATATTAATTCAAAATATAACTCTAAACATTTAGTATAATTATATATATAATTTGAATAGCTCTATAAAATTTGAGATTTTTTTTCAAAACATGATAGTGCTTTTTATTAAATTTATTTTAATAACTTTTTTTGTTTATAGTATGAATAGGATGAAATAATACAAAATTTATTCCATATGAAAATATGGTTTTATTTACATGTTTCGTATATGTTTTCAGAAGCTTGAAATAGTTGGTTTTAAAAATCAGCAAACAAATTGTAACTAACCTAAACAAAAAAAAAACTATAAAAATAATAACAAACTAAATAAAGTAAATAAAATAGTATTTGGATCATAAATGACCCAACAAACTCTCCCTTGATCTAAAGCAATATAGAATATGAAATAAATAGATCAATGGCTATGAATTCATCAAAAAAACTCTAATGCAAATGAATTTGGGGAAATTTACGTCATGGTACAAATCAAAATTTATGTCAATTCATAAATAATCCCACCCTTTGAGTTATGGCCTAAAGGCATATGAACACAATCAAGGCCCATTCATCCCTTATGATTATCGTATTGTATTATACATTAGAATATAATCAAGGCTTGTTAAACTATATTAAATTGTATAAGGATCCACATAGAAGCCCATCCAAGTGACCAACCTATAGTATGTATAGCACATTTCATAGATGACCAATAATCATTGATGACCTTTATTCAACACTGTTGGTATTAGCAAACCCTGTCAACTTGTATTGTCATCAATGATTGATAAAAACCAATGAGATATATTCTCCCCTATCAGGTGAGAGGTGATAAGATGTGAATCAAGAAATATAAAATAAAATAACCATGTCTATTTTATGTCATGAATATCAAATATAGAAAGATAAAACTATAAGAATCAAGAACACAAGAGAAAAATTCTACTATAATAAACCTAGCCTTGAGCCTAGTAGCGTGCACAAGATAGGTGAATAATTGATCCCTCAAAATAGGCTATCAAGTCCATTGGGACCATATAAATCAGACATATATGATGATTTTTATCAAATTAAGTGTTAGATTAACCTAAATATCTAGATTAGCCAAAATATCTACCACTATAATGACCCACATAATTCTAATCAACATTATTTTTGTGTGGATAGTCATCGAGAAGGACATACATATAAAAGATGTATAATACCATAAATAAGGTCATATGTATTCAATATGTCACATATCACCACATTTGAAACATCTTGGTTCTTTCTTATGTTGGTAAGATCTAGAAGAAATTGATTCATTAGAAGAACCACTAGAGCGAGAAGAGTGCCTATGGTGATGTATTTGTTTTGAATATTATCAAGAGTGCCAATGAGAATTATATATATATTATTTAGAAGGGAATGGAGAGTGTTACAGAGAGTGCTTCTAAAACTACCTATGTACATGGTGTTTATCTTTATGATATGATGTGGACTTTATATAGTGAGCATCTTCGGTAAACACACTCTTTTTCTTTACAAACTAGTGCTCATCTTGAGTCAGCAACTCACAAGCAAAATCAAATATTTCATCATTGGGATTATCACTAAGTTGTAACACTTTGACAAATTTGGTATATGAAAAACTAAGACCATTCAATGTTATGGATATGAACATGTCATCATCGATCTTGTCACTTGTAATACAATACTCTTGTTTCAGAGTTTTCTTATGGTAGAGATATTCAGATACATCTTCTTCAATTATAATATTATTATTAATCAAATTCATTAAGAGATCAATATTTTTATAGGTAGGTTGTTTTTCATATAAATATTTTAACACTTTCCAATCTTTCCATGCACCAGTTTTAAAATCTTCAATGTGAATAATCACTTGTGCAATGTAGGATGATTTTAGTAGTATGAGTGTGTATTTATAATATTTTTTGGTATTCAACCAATTTTATGGCTTCAGTGGGTGGTGTGATTTTGTTTTTTATTATTTCCCACAAGTCATTAAAAATGAGCATGTTTTCTCTGTGTAAGATCCATTCTTTATATTTTTTGGGTGTTAATCTATCATTTTTAGAGATTAAACTTATAATTTTTTCCATGGTGTGAAAATCAATAAAATAATGATATATGGGTTTGGTCTTTACCCACCAAATATATTCCAATTATAATTATTCTAGGACTTGTCAAATAATTACACCATACACCCTTAAATTTCCGCTTACACCCTTATATCTCCTTTTCTTTATAAAATCTTTCAAAAATAAAATATTTCCTTTTTATAAAGGTATATTTCAAAAAATCAAATGTAAAAAGAAATTTATCCAAAATATAGGTTTTTAACTCATGACCTTATTTTATGCAAGTGATTACCAAAATTATATTTTCCAATCCCTCTACATGCAAATTAAGAATATAAATGAAAAATATTATAGATAAGGTTGAGTTTTTAGATTTGAGGAATTTAAAAAAATATATGTTCATGAAATAAGTTTCACCAAATTTTGATTTTCATGGGAAATCAAATACACATGTTTTTGGTGAAGCCCACAGTGATTTTAGGGTCTTTAAAGACTTCAAATTTTATTCCATAATGATGTATAGATCATTCCTTCTGTATCCTTTACTTCAAATGACAATACTAATATTATTCACATCTAGCAGTAATTTATTTAGAGACTCTATGATTCTTCATCAAATTAATCCTTCACTATTACAATCACTACCTCAACAAACCAATATGAGCAAAGGTCATGGGTTGTCCTCCAACTGTCAATGCCTCTTCAACCACTACCTGATTATTTCATCTTCACATCACTATAAACTATCAAACTAAAATCTATAATCACAAAATTATTTTTCTCAACATTCAAAATCATAGGAAAGCTAAAACATTAAACACTCTCAAGGTCATGTATTCATATCCATGACTTAGTTTGAATTCATTACCAACATATTTTTATTATAGAACCATGTTTTTAGGAGTTAAAGGCATTGGCTGTTTCCTTCCTTCTTCATCCAAAGCACTAGGTCCTATAACAAAAATTATTCCTATGGAAGGATTTTCCTTTTAAATTTGAGTAAGTAACACACCGCCAACTATTTTCTTCTCTTATTCTTGTA